>JAWPHD010007390.1:0-129686 GCA_037043455.1 Cyrtodaria siliqua
GCCTATCATCGAATAACTAACCTCCTATTGAATAACTAGCCATCGAATTACTAGCCTCACATCAAATAACTAGGCTCTCATCAAATAACTAACCTCCCATCGAATAACTAGCCTCACATCAAATCACTAGCCTCCCATCAAATAACTAACCTCCATGGAATAACTCACCATCGAATAACTAGCTTCACATCAAATAACTAACCTCCCATCGAATAACTAACCTCCCATGAATAATTCACCATCGAATAACTAGCCTCACACCAAACAACTAGCCTCTCATCGAATAACTAACCTCCCATGAATAACTCACCATCGAATTAACTAGCCTCTCATCCAATAACTAACCTCCTATTGAATAACTATCCATCGAATTACTAGCCTCACATCATATAACTAGCCTCCAATCAAACAACTAACCTCCTATCGAATAACTAGCCTCTCATCGAATAACTAGCCTCCCATCAAATAACTAGCCTCCCACTGAATAACTAGCTATCCAATAACTAGCCTCTCATCGAATAACTAGCATCTCATCAATTAACTAGCCTCTCATCGAATAACTAGCCTCCCATCGAATAACTAGCCTCCCATTGAATATCTTGCCATCAAATATCTAGCCTCCATCTAATAACTAACCTCCAGTTGAATAACTAGCCTCACATCTAATAACTAGCCTCCCATCGAATATCTAACCTCCCATCGAATAACTAGCCATGGAATAACCATGCTCCATCGAATAACTAGCAATCGATTAACTAGCCTCCCATCGAAATAACTAGCCTCCTATCGAATATCTAACCTCTCATTGAATAAATAACCATCGAATAACTAGCCACACATCGAATAATTAGCCACCGAATAGCTAGCCTCCCATCGAGTATTTAAACTCAAATCTAATAACTAGCCTTCGAATACTAGCCTCCCATCGAATAACTAGCCATCGAATAACTAGCATCTCATCAAAAAAGTAGCCTCCTATCATAAAACTAGCTGTCGATCGAATAACTAGTCATCGAATAACTAGCATCTCATCGAATAACTAGCCTCCTATCGAAAACTAATCGTCCATCGAATAACTACCCATCGAATAACTAGCATATCATCAAAAAAGTAGCCTCCTATCATAAAACTAGCAGTCAATCGAATAACTAGTCATCGAATAACTAGCATCTCATCGAATAACTAGACTCCCATTGAATACCTAACCTCCCATAAAATAACTAACCTCCCATCGAATAACTAACCTCCCATGAATAACTCACCATCGAATAACTAGCCTCACACCGAACAACTGGCCTCTCATCGAATAACTAACCTCCCATGAATAACTCACCATCGAATAACTAGCCTATCATCGAATAACTAACCTCCTATTGAATAACTAGCCATCGAATTACTAGCCTCACATCAAATAACTAGGCTCTCATCAAATAACTAACCTCCCATCGAATAACTAGCCTCACATCAAATCACTAGCCTCCCATCAAATAACTAACCTCCCATGGAATAACTCACCATCGAATAACTAGCTTCACATCAAATAACTAGCCTCCCATCAAATAACTAACCTCCCATGGATAACTAGCCTCCCATCAAATAACTAGCTCCCATCAAATAACTAACCTCCCATCGAATAACTAGCCACCGAATTACTAGCCTCACATCAAATAACTAGCCTCCTATCAAATAACTAACTTCCCATCGAATAACTCACTATCGAATAACTAGCCTCACATCAAATAACTAGCCTCTCATTGAATAACTAGCCACGCATCGCATAACAACTAGCCTTGCATCGAATAACTAGCCTCACATCGAATAGCTAGCCTCCCATCTAACTACTAACCTCTTATCAAATAAAATCTCTAGATTATCCAGAATGTTATCAAGATCGTCTTCTGAATTTATAATTGAACAACATTAATTAATCCTCGAGTTGTCATAAGCTTTAGCACACTACTGTTTAAGTCAGCCTTAACGACAGTAAGCTAATAATTTAAAATAAAAAACAAAAGGCTTTATAACAAAATTACACACAGAAAAGTGAGACTCGCTTCATACAAAAAACTTTCAGACTCATATTTTTATCACTACAATTAAAACATAATTTATACAAGCCATTTCCTTATCAAATAACCATCATTTTCATGGTCTACATTTAAAAATAAATTTAGGTCTATGTTGTGTTATTGTGAAAATTATTTCAGTCAACAAACATGCGAAAGAGCAAAATGTCAGCTGTTTATCGATCGACTTCAATTTTGTTATTTTGTATCTCGATTTGTATGAAGATTTTAACAGCGAGAAAAAAGACAAGAACATGAACGAGGACAATATGAAAGTATACAATAAAAGCAATTATTCATTTGATTATTTTTTGATTGTTTTTAATATGAATGAAGTATTTTGATTGGTTTGATTTAGCAAATGTGGAGAGTTTCTACTCAACACTGATTAATGAGTTTCTTGAAATCAAAAATCACAAAATTCTAAATATAATATAATTCTAAAATGAGTTAAAATACTGTTTCACGGGTTTTTTAATAACCCAGGAATAACCTATACTTTTAATCAGCACATATATATAATTATACGACCCAAACACTCAGATAGAGTTTTAATAAATGGTTTTGTAGTATTATTTGGTGGGTTAGTTTCTTTACTTACATATATTTAAAATAGGTGTAGCTTTTTCATTTACTATCACCATGCAAAGGTTTAGCCTTTTGTATACAATATACGATGACCTTTATGATGATATCGGGAAACCACACTCGTTATATGACTGATTATTGTATACTTTCATATTGTCCCGTTTAGTTTGCATCGAGCTAAGTGTGCAATAGTCTACGATATTGCACACATTGATATTGCACTGGAACTTTTTCTCGCACTTGCTAAGAGACTAAGAAATAAGGAACTACTTTCAACGGAATCCTTCCTATAGTGTCAACAAAAAAAACGTGTTTTTGTTCAACCTCTTGTGTCAGAAATTGATAAAATAATTAAAATGGTCACTCACCCACTATTTTTAACGTTATCGAATGGCAAACAAACGTTAGAAAATCCCTTGACGTTTTTAATGACGTCATCCGACGTCGACGTCGTTTTCTTGAAAAATAATCATACACACAAAATGAAACTGAATGACATTATAGGAATTCCACCGAAAGCTATACAAATAAAACAAATATAATGAAAATTAATAGTCATACAATTAGCATGGATCGAAAACAATATGAAAGTATACAATAAAATGGTTATTGAATTTGTAGGGCTAAATATTACTTGAAACTCGTCGCTTCTTTTCGCAGGACGACTCGCAAACTCGCAAGCTCGTCGTCCTTTGCCAAAACAACTCTTTCCAAGTAATATTTAGCCATACAAATTCAATAACCTATAATATAAATACAGTGCAAAACGCGGATACTGCGTTATGAATGCAAGCAGTTTTCATGATCTTCTTAATATCACATTCCCTTCTTTATAAATTCATTTGTTCCCCTATTACATTTTATGAATGAATGAATGGTGTTTTATGGCACGTCGACACATAAATAGGTCATATTGTGCGCCAAAACTGATGAATGATGAAGAAATGAAGGGTTAATTAAAAATGAATGTAAAAATATAAAGATAAAACTATTTACATGTAAGGGATGATATGGTAGTAATATAAACAATATATGTAAATCAACAAACGCCCGAAAACGGGTATATAAAAAAAGTAAATAAATACAAGGACATATTATAATGATTTATATAGTCTGACTTCCTTCAGGAAATCTAAAACTAGACTTCCTTCAGGAAATCTAAAACTAGACTAAAATCTATAGTATTAAATAACTCGGGTCATAATATTAACATTGTAGTACCTTTGACGCATAGGATCAAAGTCTACACTTTCCAATAAGATGTGTTTGACCGTTAACGGTGCAAAGCAGGGTATACATTCTGGTAATTGCTCAGCTTGTAATAAATATGAATGAGTATAACGTGTATGTACATTTTATGAAACGATGGTAGTAATTTACACATACTCACTTGTAATTAATTATTTACAGGTTACTTCCCTTCCATTAAAAAAATGCCGTTCTGAAACTTGTTTCGACTTTAAAAAGTATATTTAAGCGGTAAATAAACACGCAATATATATACACTCACACATATACAAAATTCACTACATGTGAATGTGATGGTTTGAAGACCAGTTCACATTATTTGATTGGAATTTGAATATCACATTATTTAACAATGTTACAGTTATGAAATGATTGAAACTGTATGTCAATACTTTCAAACCAACAACTGTTGTCTACTCTCCTCTTTACACCATTCAAAGCATGCAACTGTTTTTGACATGTATACGTTTTGGAGTGGACAGGAAGTGGTCCTTACTACAGGCATATAAGAAGTGAATAATTTTCAGAGTGACCCCGGCCTTTAAGATACTGTTATGGGTTTTGGGTTCTGCACATCGTCTTGATAATTGAATTGGGGTTTTACGGCACACCAACACAAGAAAGGTTATAAGGCACCAAACAGGGATGAACATGCCAGGCTCATCCTCCATTTACATCTAGATAAAATACGGAGAATAGGCCTAGAACCTTCTAACATGCAGAGCTGCAGAGGTGCTGCAAATTCTATTGTAGACACTCCAGTTACAATGGAGCCACGTTTCCACATCTGCATGCGGAGTCAGGAAGAAAACCTTGAATGAGCATGATAAAAAAATGACAAAATGAGCATAAAGTGGGGTCCTAACCGTCTGCCTCTAGCGGGATTTGCAGTGGTTGTATTCTTCCACGGCAACCACACAGGGATCGTCTTGATAAGATGAGTATATGTGCCTAGTTATTTGAAGAATGGACAGACGCCATTACTGTATCCACTTCAACCTGCTCATACAGGAGAGCTCAGACACTGGGGATAAAAATCAGACTTGATGTATAATACCAATCTCTACCCAGAGTACACTCGTTCCTCATTTGACTTTGTCAACGTCAAAGAAAGTAGTCGAACGGTTATGTCACGTGATTATTCAAAAAAGTTATGACGATGTTTATAATAAATCCTTTTGCGTGATCTGCAAAGATAAAATATAGACCTATATTAAATAATTTCATTTTTTTTTTATGAATTATTATTTTTTAGTAATATTCTGCTATCGAGCTTCGGTTTTAAATATTTACATATGCGTATCGATTGAGAAGAACTAAGTACGTATTAGTTTTGTAGTAAAATAGTCCCGATTAAAACTAAATTGTTTTCGTGCATTATTTCAAATCTTGCAACATCTAATCTGCAGATATTCTGAAAATTATATTTACGCAAGAAATAAATAAGTTTTAGGCAAACGTATTCCAATTTAACAGGTTTTACCAAAATCTTGTAATTTAGTAGTTAGCAGAGATATATGTGAGTGCAAGGAACGATAACTCTGCGTGGAGATTGGTATAATACCCTAAATGGTTCTCCATGCCCCTTCCATAGGATGCTGACAACCGGATAAAAACTCAAGCCTCATTAGAATTCATAGAAACTTACGAAACTTACTTTATCATGCAAATAAATATAAATAAATTGCATACCTATTCAACTACTTTATATTTAAAACCTGTGAGGTGCATTTCCAAATATCAATAACTTGTCCAGAATACAGTTACAAATCACTGGAAACTACACTACAAAAAGAAAAGAAATATTACCTCTTTAATAATTCTTTGTAATATTACTTAAGGAATTAAATTGAACTAAATGTTGTTTAACGGATCATCAACACAGTACAGGTTATTTAGAGCTGCCCCAGAGAGAGGGGAAGGATACATAGGAATCCGGGAACCGTGCCCTATTCTTATTAATGAATAGACTCCTATGTTTTTTTAACGTGCTCGGAGGATAGATCGATACATGGGACCGCCCGGTTTACGTCCCCATCTGACGGAAGAGGCTAAGGGAAAGTGTCTTCCCCAAGAAAACACTGACGAAACTCAGTGGCACCAAGGAGGATTGAACCCAGGGCCTCCGGTTACAAATCCGCTGCGTTACCGATTACTTACCCCGGTTTGCTGGGAAAGGACTTAAGAGCTGAGCTTTTCTTTAAATTGATATTTAAAGCTTATTTGGTATCATTTAGATACAAAATTATCAAAAAAGGGTAGGTCATCTCATTGTTTTTGCACTAGACATGTTAGAAGAATACACATATTTCTAACTCCAAAATTTCAATGAAAAGAGGTAAAATAGTGTCAATGAACATTTTCAAAAAACAAATTCATGACATCACATTTATTAAAAAACAAGGATTAATTTTCAGTTACATATATAAGAGGGCTGTTCAAATAATACATGTACTTTTTCGATATCGCACTCCTTTATTGACGTAAACCTTTAAGATTCATATGTTGTAATCCTTGCGAATCATAAAAAAACAAATGATTTAAACAAACAAGAGGCCCAAGCGGGCCTGTGGACACTGTACTGGCTAAAACAGCTCTTATTCGGGGTTCAGCAGAACTTTGGTCCAGGGGTTTAGGAGAACTAATCCGGAGTAAGTTTATTAAAACCTTGAAAGGGCCATAACTCCGCCAAAAATCATTCTAGCAGAACTCCGCAATGATAAGCACAGCTAGGCTTAGTACTGATCATCCCTGCAAAGTTTCATTGAAATCTGGCCAAGAGTTCAGGAGAACTAGTTTAGTTTGGAGTAAGTTTGTTTATTAAAACCTTGAAAGGGCCACAATTCCGCCAAAAATCTTTCAAGCAGAACACTGCATGGTTTGGAAAACTAGGCTTAGTACCGATTATCCCTGCAAAGTTTCATTGAAATCTGGCCAGGGTATCAGTTGAACTAGTCCGGAGTAAGTTTGTTTATTAAAACATCTAAAGGGCCATAACTTCGCCAAAAATCTTTCAAACAGAACATGGTTTGGAAAACTAGGCTTAGTTGTGCGATGACTGGACTACCTCTTGGGACTCTATGATTGTACCTACTGAAACCCCAACTAAGGGAGGTGGGTGCATGAGCTTTCGTCCCTCGCGTTTTCTGGTCGTACCCTAGATTGGTCTCCTCTTTAGCTGCAACTACTATGGTTGTTCAGTACGATTCTGGATACATCCTGAGATTTTTATTATTTTGTATGTGTATCTTTAGTTAGTTTCTCTGAATGTGGACTTTATTGTTAGATAATTCCTTTTGATGGGATGTAGTTTTGTTTACACTGTCTTGTCTATTTGGGCGCTGAAGACAGGATAATAGTGAGGATTGTGCGTATATAAAATCGATTCAAGCTAACCAGTAGGCCTTATTGCCTACTGACCGTTCCAAGTCGGTAACCCTGTCTTCACCACCGTTTCTGTTGTTTTTTGTCTCTTTCATTGTATTTTCAAGTCCTTGTTTGCAGTACAGTGCGGACCTACGATGCCATTGCGTTCGGGCGCTGTGGTTTCTATAGGACCCTATATATCATTTAGTACCGATTATCCCTGCAAAGTTTCATTGAAATCTGGCCAGGGGATCAGGAGAACTAGTCTGGAGTAAGTTTGTTTATTAAAACATTGAAAGGGCCATAACTCCACCAAAAACCTTTCGAGCAGAACACCACAATGATATGCACAATTAGGCTTAGTACATGATCATCTATTGCAACGTTTCTTTGAAATCTGGCCAGGGGTTCAGGAAAACTAGTCCGGAGTATGTTTGTTTATTAAAATCTTGAAAGGAATGAAAGGGCCATAACTTCGCCAAACATCGTTCAAGCAGAACACTGCAATGATAAGCACAGCTAGGCTTGGTACTCATCATCCCCGCCAAGATTCGTTGAAATCCAGCCAGGAGTTCAGAAGACACTAGTCTGGACAAAGTTTGTATATAAAAACCTTTAAAGGGCCATAACTCCACCAAAAATCATTCAGTCGAAACATGGAGAAAGTATGCACAACTACGCCTGATACTCATCATCCCTAAAATGTTTCGTTGAAATCTGGCCAGGGGTTCAGGAGGAAGTCCGGACAAGGTTTATGTATTAAAACCTTTAGAGGGACATAACTTCACCAAAATCATTCAACCGGAACACGGTGACGATATGCGGTCCCAGCATATTTCACTACCATTCATGAACAGTCTCAATCAAACTGTAAGACTGCAATATTTTGTGTCGTGTTCGGCCGTTTCCAAAGCTCCACTCTCATACTCTTTGGTAATTATCATCCCTGCAAATTTTCCATGAAATCCGGTCAAATAAAGGCCTTTATCATCTGTACGATGGAAAATACAGCATTATTAACTAAATTAAGGGCCGTAACTCTGTTGATACTAATCCGAGCTGGCTGGTTTTCGAACCTGTTCAAGCTTTCATCGATATTAACAAACTGGTAAAGTTTGGTAAAGATAGGATGAAAAATGAAGGTGCTCTCATGTAAAATACAGTATTTTTAACTAAATCGAGGGCCATAACTCTGATGTTTCTTATCCAATTTGGCTGGTTTTTGAACTTGTTTGAGCTTTCATTAACATTAGGAAACTGGTAAAGTTTGGTAAAGATGGAAAAATGAAGGCCCTATTGTGTTAACGAGACAAATGAAGGCATATTTCAGAACTGTTACTGGTCTGATCTGGCTGGTTTTCAAAATCGTTCACGCTTTCATTGATAACAATTTTGTAAAGTTTGGAAAAGAGTTTGGAAAAGATTCAATGAAAAAATGAAGGCTTTATCATGTTAATGACGCAAATTATGGCAAGGACCATAGCTCCGCGCCTTACCAAATGAGAAGGTTTGCTGCAAGGTTGCTGCAAGTTTGATGCAAGGTTGCAGCGAACAATTTTGTTCGCTAGAACAATTCTTAATTGTTCGCCAATGTTCGCCACTAGCGGTGATTTCCCGCAAACACCATGGTAATCTTTGGCGAATTTGCCGCAAACTCGCTAAAAAGTTATACATTCGCCAGACACATTTAATTATTTGGAACGTTCGCCATAACATCACCACAAACTTACTTGCAGTTTTTTTGTTCGCCACAACATTGCGACAAACTTTACCATTCCGATTTATTTTTTTATTGCACACCGTAACATCGCCACAAACTTTTCAATTCAGATTTGCCGTTTCTTTATTCGCCATAAGCTCACGACAAACTTTTCCTTTCTGATCTGCTTTATCTCCGTTCGCCAAAACTTCATCACAAAGCTTAAACTTTATACAGATTTTTGTTATTTCTTCTATGTTACTTATAACTCAAGTAAAATGTACTCAAGTAAAATGTGGATTTTTTGTCAAAGGACCACTTAACAAGTTATTTTGCTAAGTACATATGTATAAAACTTTTAGTGGAACCTTATTTTTTCAGTCGGTAGCACGGCGGATTTGTAACCGGAGGCCCCGGGTTCAATCCTCCATGGTGCCACTGAGTTTCGTCGGTGTGTTCTTGGGCAAGACACTTTCCCTAGCTTAGCCTCGTCCATCGGATGGGGACGTAAATGGTCCCGTGTATCGGCCTATCCTCCGAGCACGTTAAAGAACCATAGGAATCTATTCGATAATAAGAGTAGGGCAGGTTCCCGGATTCCTATGTATCCTTCCCCTCTCTCTAGGGCGGCTCTAAATAACCTATACTGTGTTGATGAGCCGTTAAACAACATTCAGTTAAATTCAGTTGACTTGTCAAACAGTCAAGTACTAGAACGAACATGTTCTTAAAGCAGACATCCACATTTAGGTGTAAAGAAATGTATAAGGATCGGGCAGGGCAGTTAAACATTTGGCAAAGCTTTTTATATGTGGTCCAAAAATTGGCGTAATACACATGTTTTACACACTGATAGATTTCTGTACGCGAGAATCTGATGCAAATAAACTGACTGTACATCGGAATCTGTAACACCTTCCCGCGGACACATGTCGATATAAAATCGATGATTAATGATAAATAAAGGACTGATTTATAAAAAATATATGTTTATGTTTATTTTAGATTGAAATACATGAAAGTTCCACGCCAGATGATTCTTTATGATCTGGGCTCATATTTAGAGTCTTTTTTTGCACAATTCAAATATTGGATAATTCAGGCATATATTGGTTAAATTCTGAATGTGTGTGCAAAGGAACCAAACATCGCGTAACGTCGTTTCGACCCAGTTCTTTCGGTACTTTGTGAGAGTTGAGCAGAAGAAATATAGTAAGGATAGGAAGGAAGAATTCAAATGAAAAATACAGAGATAACAGTAAGGAAGAATTCAAATGAAAAATACAGAGATAACAGTAAGGAATGATATAAGGAATACGATGATGAACGTATTCAGAAATTTTAAGAGTAATGAAATGTTAGTAAGAATATACTCAGTAGCGAAAATATTAGCCAGCCCCAACAGTGTGAACCAGCAAAAGTGCCATGTGAGATAAAAGTAAGGTATAGGAAAGGCGCTTGGTCCTCCACGACCGGTGACCAAGCAAAGAGAAGCACGACCATATCCACATGAGATCGGTCATCAAAAGGTTAATCAGCCATTTGGTAATCTACATATATAATATTCTTTATGAATATGTTTGCTGTGTTTTAGGTATGCAGACGTATATGTATACGTAACATAAAACTGTTATCCTGTAACCTAAATTTACATAACTTAAATTGAATCAGGAAGTTCCTGAGATAATTCATGGTTTCTACTACTATTTCCTCTGAATATGAAAGAAGATAGCCTTCCTATTATCGCAAATTATTGCTGAATATGTCTCACAGTTTAAAACGGGACACATATCGTTATTATGAAATTAAACACTGAAATTCTTTGTTTGCAAAACGTTTCATGTACGTTTGTAGTTACTTCCGGTTGATTATAGTTTTTGTTAAAGCTACAGAGTCTCTATTTTAAATGGTAATAACTCATGAATATGAATGAGACACGTGTGAAGTAGTTTCAAATCGACGAACACCCCAATAGTCGGTATATAAGGCAGAAATCGATGCGTAAAATATCACATTTTTATTTAACCTTCGAACAGGTGACATCGATAAATATACGGCTTCAGAATATATGTGATAAAAAAGTACTTTCCCGGAATGGGATTACTTTAATAATATTTTATTGCAGATATGTTACAATACATCAACTCAACATCACAATATTCATTGCAACATATGCGAATGGACTAAACTACAAGTTATTACAACATAAGTTACAGTTCTCTCCATTGTGGCTGAACAAGTGTACGTGATTATCGGTTTGAAATTGTAACAATACATTAAAATATGCTACTTTCCCTGCCCGATCTTTTTATATTTCTTGATAAGGAAAAACGAAGAAAAAATCCAAAAATTTAAACTCTGCCGTGCCATTCTACTCCCCACGCAATCTCCACCGAAATAACACCCCATACCCCGTTCAGGCTGATAGAAACATAGCGACAGTTGATATAGACAAAATACGACGTTATATTGATACAAAGTTAAGGATTTGGAATCGTTTAGTGTTTTTAATATAGTTTTGAACTTGAGTAAATAGAATATGATTGTCCTCGTCCGTTAGTTGGTCGATGCCGTATACAAGTTTGTGAGTACTTAAAGGATGTCTAAAAATCATTTCCGTCTTTCATTTCTGAAAATTACACATCTAAATAATGCTCAACATCTTTAACACCATCACCACATATACAGTTGGGATTATCCCTCAAATGATTAAGACAGAGATCAGCGTTTAAATTGCTGCAGTCGTTTCGCAAACGCGCCTGTAGAACTGAAAAGTATCTATCACCCAATATATAGTATTGGGGTACTATCGGTGGTTTAAAGTATTTTTTAAGTCTAGTTTTAAAACTCGAAAGGGATGGTGCTTCGCGAATATTTATATCAAGTTCGTTCCAAAGTTTTAGAGATGACGGTAAGACTGATCTCGAAAACAGTTCTTTTCTTTGGTAAAGTAACAAAGTTGGAACTGTTTCTCAAGTTGTAAGGATTCGATTCCGAAATAGCTGCAGGGAATATTTCAGTAACTCGTTAAATCTCCTTTTTTAAACTTATAGGTAAATATCAACTTTTGGATGTGTCATCTATCGAACAGAGAAACCCAACCAATTTCAGTTAACAATTTTTGTATAGAGACAGAACGAGTCAGGCCAGTAACTATTCGCGCGGCTTCATATTGTATTTTTTCTAAACTATCTTTTTCATATTTGTACAACTATCCATACCATAGCCGCGTATTCTAAAATAGGTCGAAGGTAAGATTTATATGTTTGATTAAGCGTTTGACACTTTAATTTAAATTTCATTAATGTCATTGAACCTATTACCTTAGACGCAGATATTACAATATTTTAAATATGTTGATGCCAGGACCCATCATGACTAAGGGTTACACCTAGAAAGTTAAGTTGAGTATTTTCAAATATCAACGACGGACGGTTTCTGTTTGCAAGTGAAAAGAAGATGACTTCAGTTTTAGATGGATTACATTGTACTAGCCATTGCTTTGACCAATTCGATATTGTACACAAGTCTTCATTAATTGTAGTTTCCATATAATATATGTCGGATTTCGATACCGCAATAGAACTGTCATCAGCAAATAGCCTTGTCGTACTAAGCAATGCATCTGTTATGCCGTTATATAAACTAAAAACAATAATGGTCCTAGAACAGAGCCTTGGGGTACGCCGGCATTTGGAGTTTTTATTTCAGAAAAAGAAGAACCAACGAAAACTCTTTATGTACGATTAGTTATATAATTATTTATCCAATTAATAAGGTTACCTGAAATGTCATGTTGTCGGAGTTTAAAAAGTAAAGCTGCCTGCCAGATACGATCGAAAGCTTTGGATATATAAAAAAATACCATACATGTAAATTTGTTTTCATCAATCGCTTTGCATATTTGATTATAAATATCAAGTAGTTGGTAAACTGTTGAGTGACCAGGTAAGAAACCAGAAATATTAAATTATTGGTAAGTAAACAATTAAAAATAGGTTTGAATATCACGCGTTCCATAAGTTTTCCAACGCAGCTAATTAACAGTCTATAGTTTGATGGTGAATCTGTATCACCTGATTTAAAAATTGGCATAACACTAGCTAATTTCCAGCATTGTGGATAGATGCTTTCTTGAATTGGACGACATCTTGTTTTTGAAGTTTCTTTCAGGACTCGATGACTTATTTCATCTGGCCCACTAGCTTTATATATCACTAAAGTTTATAGGATATCAGAAATTTCATTTTCAGTAATATTAATATCATTGATAGGATTGATCGTCTTAGGTATACATTGTGGTAGAGTGGCACCGGTGTCGTCAACAGTTGATATTGATGTAAAAAGGTCGTTCAATATATTTACCTTTTCCTCGTCAGATACAGAATATAAACCATCGTTGATCTTTAAATGTGGTATGACGTTACAACTGTTAGCGTTTACTTTTATTAACATTTTGATTATTTTCCAGTACTGTCGAGGATTTGCAGAATTCAAATCACTTAGAGAAAATTCAGGATGATTAAAAAATATTTCTTTAGCATGCTTTTTAGTATTATTAACTTTATTTCGAAGGTCTTTATATAGCCTAATGGGATTTGAACCACAGCCGTTGCGCTTTTAAGTTTTGATGGCCATACGTTTAACCACTAGACCACGTCTATTTATTGATATTTTCTAGCATTATTAACACTAAGTAGGCATTACGTAATAACTAGCGCACACACAATCTCATCAAGCGCTAAATAACAAGTCGAGATATGGTTGTTTTGAGTCGGAATATTAGTTTTATATCGATAACATATAGTATTACACTAGGCAATGTTAATTTACACGTCCGACAAGATGGACTATATATTTATGGAATTTATGGATACATTTTGAGTTGCGTTCAAATATGTTAAGTTAGTTTGCCTCATAATAAATAGTAGTTTGTATACCGTTTTTCTCAAGAAGCCTTATAGCTCAGTGGATAGAGCCCCTGGCTTGAAATCAGAAGGTCGTGTGTTCGAGTCCCGAAAAAGGCAGGTTTTTTTTCCTCTGTAAATCGTAATGTTACCTGTATACAGATACGATGTGCACTGGTCGATGTCTATACAATAAATGATGTCCTGCGTTATATTTGCTCGCTTCGGTATGACCTGGTGAACATGAAGTTACAAATAAAGACACGCCTACAAAGAAGAAATCGATTGATATTGAGACTGTGTAGCTTTAAGGTCATAATAGACGAAATCTTCACTTCCATAGTAAATCAAGCATGTTAAAGACCTGTAATAACCCCTAGGACGTTCTTTGACGTGCTCGGATGGTACATTTCTATACGCCGGACCGCCAGGTTTACGTTCCCGTCCGACGGATGAGGTTAGGGAAACTTGCCTTGCCCAAAACACACCGACGAACTCAGTGGCGCGCTGAGGCTTGAACCCATGTCATCTGTTTTTCAAATCCACTTAATATCAACCGAGCCACGTCAGCGCCTGCATATATTAATAACCATGGGAATATATAATTGTAAGAGTATGACACGTTTCCCGGGAACCGGATTTCTTATTCTGTTTATTAATTACCTCAAATAACGAGCCGCTCATTCATGTAAGAATAATTTCAAACCAGCATTAATTTAAGCACCCACATAAAGAGGAATTATTTTCGAGTAGAGAAATTCGAGTTTCGAGTAGAAAATATCGAGTTTCGAGTAGAGAAATTCGGGTTTCGAGTTGAGAAATTCGAGTTTCGAGTAGGCAATACAGAGTTTCGAGTATAGAAAATCTAAGTTTGAAAATTACCAAAAGAAAACAGTCAAATATAAGCAGCAATGGTGTTAAAGGCAGCAGAGATGTATCCAAGTATTTTCATCTTTATCTTATAATCACATCTGTCTAATTAATACCCTTCTACCCACTGGACAAGCCTCCTCTCGAAACTCGATTTTCTCTACTCGATATTCTCCACTCGAAACTCGATTTTCTCTACTCGAAACACGATATTCTCTACTCGAAACTCGATTTTATCTACTCGAAATTCGACATTCTCTACTAGAAACTCGATACTTAGAAAATGTAAAAACGGTGTACACATCTTCAACATGACACGTTGAATACATCTGATAAAGGTCCATAGAGCTCTGATTTATATTTCTGTAAATTATTTTCCTTCAAGGTATTAGGTCTACAACAATGAAACGACGGGCGTATATGCTCCGCTTGGCGATGCTCTTGACATAACAAGGGCGATTTTAAATTAGTTTTTCTTTTCTTTTATTCTGTTTATAGCAAATATTTTTTTCATTAAACATTTAACAAGAAATAAATGAAGGATTTCAAAAGTATCTCCTCTCCGTGTGTCAAAGTAATGATAACTATTTTTCTTAAGTTTTTCATGGTTCTACCAAAACAGTAGATATAAAAATCGAACAGGAACTTTAGCATTCAAGGACCACAGTCAACCACAAACAACATGAGCTGTAGCATTCAAGGACAACAGTCAACCACAAACAACAGGAACTGTAGCATTCAAGGACCACAGTCAACCACAAACAACAGGAACTGTAGCATTCAAGGACCACAGTCAACCACAAACAACAGGAACTGTAGCATTCAAGGACCACAGTCAACCACAAACAACAGGAGCTGTAGCATTCAAGGACAACAGTCAACCACAAACAACAGGAGCTGTAGCATTCAATGACCACAGTCAACCACAAACAACAGGAACTGTAGCATTCAAGGACCACAGTCAACCACAAACAACAGGAGCTGTAGCATTCAAGGACCACAGTCAACCACAAACAACAGGAACTGTAGCATTCAAGGCCCACAGTCAACCACAAACAACAGGAACTGTAGCATTCAAGGACCACAGTCAACCACAAACAACAGGAACTGTAGCATTCAAGGACCACAGTCAACCACAAACAACAGGAACTGTAGCATTCAAGGACCACAGTCAACCACAAACAACAGGAACTGTAGCATTCAAGGACCACAGTCAACCACAAACAACAGGAACTGTAGCATTCAAGGACCACAGTCAACCACAAACAACAGGAGCTGTAGCATTCAAGGACCACAGTCAACCACAAACAACAGGAGCTGTAGCATTCAAGGACCACAGTCAACCACAAACAACAGGAGCTGTAGCATTCAAGGACCACAGTCAACCACAAACAACAGGAGCTGTAGCATTCAAGGACCACAGTCAACCACAAACAACAGAAACTGTAGCATTCTTTGAGGATTTAGGTAGACGTCATCATAGGGTTCATAATCTGTCCTGTAATCGCACAATCAAAGAGGAAAGCATAGTGGCGAACTGTAAATGGGTCAACAACTGAACATGCTGTACGTTGCAAAATGAAAGGGTCATAACCTCTTTTGATAACTTTTTAAAATATATTGTATGAAAGTGATTATGACTCAGGATCTTACGTAGTTTGTAAATCACATCACTAGAAAAGTCAGGTTGTGATAGTCCTTGTCGCAGAAGTGTTCTTAAATTACTTTTATATTTTAAAAGTATCTCAGGGTTACGATAATAAAATGTTGCAAAGATTTTTCGAAGTTTATGGTAATGGTAGCCCCGATGGAGTAACGTGGTGTAGCTTCTTAGTTATTAGGAATATTAAAGTCCTCAACTCGACTACAAGCTCTAGAAAAAAGGAATACTTTGAGAAACATAGACCCCATAAGAAATAGCTCGGGAACATCCCCATCTAAGTGGGGATACAAACTAACAATATCAAAATTAAAATCAACTCTCTTGTCATGGAATGACAGTAGGGTAAGTGTGAGGTTTGGTGCACCCTAGAACCGGTTTAAAACCCCAGTGGCCTACTTTGCCACTGACCGTTCCAAGGCGGTAGCCTTATTGTCAACCCTTTTGTGTTTGTGATGTCATTTGCATTTATTATTACTTTTGCCTTCTTGTTTGTCTGTTTGCGTGTTTGTTTCTGTGTTTTGTGGTTGACTGTCCTCCTTGAGTGCCACTTTCCCTGTCCGATCTTTTTATATTTCTTTTTACTTATTATTTCTCCATTTTCGATAGAGAGATGTAAATCTAGAAAAGAAGGGACAGTATCAGAAATATTAGCTTTATTGAGTTGAAGTTCTTTAGGATAGGCAGCATTAACATAGTAGAAACGAAAGGATTGTTAATGTTCAATATGGCATCCAGATACCAAGAGGTGTCATTGAAGGCTTCAGCTACAGCTGCCTGAGTATCTGGTGAAAGACTCAACATGAAATCTCTTTCATAGCAATACAAAAACAAATCTGCGACAAGAGGTGCACAGTTCGTACCCATAGGGATACCAACAATTTATTATTAAAATATTGTCTAATAGGAAAATGAGTGCTTCAGAAACGTCTTGGTTCACATGGTGTAATGGTCTAAACTGCCGTTAGGAAAAAAACGCTTTAATAGTGTTACAGGCCAAAAATATACATTTTTCTCTAGCGAAAGTTTGTTTAATAAGAGCAATGAGTTTGTCTTTGATAAGGTGATGTGATAAGGTTGTTTAAAGTGTTGAAAATCATAAGTGCTTATAGATGAAACTTGACGTTTATTTCAAATTTTATCAAGAACGTCACCTGAATCTTTAATGGACCAAAATAAATTAATCTCAGAGTAGTCCTAAGCTTTAGCACAATATTGTTTAACGTGATATTTAACGGCAGTAAGACAAAACGTTAAAAGTTTGGAGATGTTTGTAGTGGTGCAGGCGTTTGAATTATAAATAAACCGCGCTTTATAAGGCTGTTTATGTAATTTGGAAATCCAGTACATAGGAAGTTTGTTTTGCTGTTCTTTAACCCAGCCCTGAAAGTCGTGAAAGGTACAATAAGCAAGTACTTTGTATTTTCTTGAAAATGCATCTTGATTTGCCATTGTGGGTAGGGAAGTTTCTTATGTATTCTGGGTCAAATAGTTATATACAGATGGTTTGAATAAATTAACTTCATTTCTTTTAGACATACCTAGATGAAACTTCTTTTCCTAAAAAATGTTTCTTGCATAACTTCACTTCATTATTCGGTTATGCTCATTTAGTGAACATGTTGTGTTTTTAAGCAAGTGAACTTACTTTGTCTGTTAAAACAGCGTCATACTTCATTAAAGCAAGGGACTTTTTATTTCATGTATACAAGTGATTAAATCGGAGGAGGACAACTTCTAAATTCCCTTAATGTTCCGTGCTAAGTAAGCACCTTCAAGAAAATGAGAATGGGATGACATTGTACTGTTCATGTGTTCATTTTGTACAGATAATGCTAGACAACTCATGTATCCTAAAACTTGCAATATGCGTCAGGCCTGCCAAATCTCCGGATAAAATCCGGATTCTCCGCTCTCCAGATCTCCGGATTAAGTGTACAATCTCCGGATCCCCCCCCCCCCCCCCCCCCCCCCAAAACAAAACGTTTATGATTTCACAGCTATACTTTCACAGTTTATCAGCTATTTCCCGAAATGGTCTTGTCACGCTCGCTAGTCAGA
This sequence comes from Cyrtodaria siliqua, assembly GCA_037043455.1. NCBI lineage: Eukaryota > Metazoa > Mollusca > Bivalvia > Adapedonta > Hiatellidae > Cyrtodaria > Cyrtodaria siliqua. Next base: position 18,466 of record JAWPHD010007390.1, read on the forward strand.
GGAATATTTACAATTGTCGAACGTGGGGTCATCCGTGTAATGCACTGACTGAATATGCAATTAACCCCTAAGGACATAATTAGTTCCTTCGATGGCATGCGCAATAGCAGCAATATGTATGATTGGTCAGCATAACTGAAATAGCAAGTGGGCGGAACTAGCAACTCCTTGTGTGTGGTACCATTATAACAGCTGTTGCTGTGTACGCTGATGATAATGTGTATAAGAGTTGGCTTTGTATTTGCATTTAGTATGCATCTGTGTAGAAACGTAAGTGCACTTTCAAAATAAAAATCAAACAAAAAAACAACAGTTGTGGTAAAATTAAAGCAAGTCTTTTAATCGAATTACTATGCTTATCTAGTATTTTCTATAACTATCTAACAATGCATCAACTTGTATTAATTGCATAAATAACTTAAATTTGCGCTTTAAAAAAAAAAAGTGCGAAATCAAGTCGCGCGCTCCAAATTTCTATTTAAAAATGTTCTTCGCGCGCTTTTTAAATCTTAAATGTTAAAAATCCCAGGATTTTGTGTTTAAAAGTTTTGGCAGGCCTGATGCATGTAAGAGTAGTTTATCTTGGAATAGACAGAACGGTGTATTGCAAAGTGCTTAAGATAAGGCAGAATCGTGATTTAAAAAAAAATAATTACACCTATGTTTTCACATACATTTTAATAGGATGTAACTCAGAAAATAATGGAAAACAATTTAAAACACGTGCACTGGTGTTGTGTAGTGTTACCCTACATCCTATATTCGTTCGTTTCAGATGTAAATAGATCAGAACATTTTTTTTAAAGCGAATAATAACTCATGGAACTGCTATAAATACACAATATATAGAACATTGTGTTGCTAGTTTACCATGAATTGTTAAAACGTCCCGTGCTGAAGTTTGATTGTCCTGCATGTTTTTGTAGAAATATGGGCTACATAGCAGGTAAAATTGTGTGGCTAACAATAACTCTCAAAACGTTTGTTTTTGTTACCCAAAACTAGTATATCAGGCAAAAGGATGTTTGCTATTCTGATATTTTGTTCTTGTTAATGAAGTTCTCGTTAATAAAATGTCATGGTGTTTATTCCACCAAGTGGTCATTAACTTTAGATTAAGGATTCAGTCATTTCAAACTAAACGTTGGAATTAAGTTTTCATTAAACGAGTTCCATATTGATCTTATAAAACGAGTTCCTTAAATTATTTAAAAACAAGCTTAAAGCAAGTTTTGAATCATTTTACAAAATAAGATATACGAGGAGTGATATGTTATTAGTGCTTAACTGAAAAATCGACTACGAACATGACTAAATACATTAATATCGAGAAGTGTTTATCACAAGAGATACTTGATATAAGGCATGTACCAAGTAATTAAGCTCAACAAGACTAGAAAACCAACAACGCCCTACTGTTGTAAGACATTGACCTTTAAGAACAGTCGCACCATCTTGGCACCGTTTAACCAGTTGACAAGGGACCTGTATCGCTCTACTTTCTAATATGATAAGTGGACCGCACGATATAAGTTTATCATTTCAGAAAACTGAAGCATTTTTTAAAAAAAAATTGCGCATGTAGGGTGGGTAGGGGTGTGCGTGCGGGTGGGTAGGGGGTCAGTATGCGGTTGACTTGATTTTAACTTAGTATGTGCCATGGTGTTATGACCAACACCAAACCCTAGCCCTAATCACAACACTACAACACCACCACCCCTACAACAACACCACCACCTAACCATAACCCCAAAACGCCACCACCTAACTCTAACCCAACACAACAACTACACCACCACCTAACCCTAACCCCAACATTACAACACCACCACCACATAACCCTAACCCCAACACTACAACAACACCACCACCTAACCCTAACCCAACACTACAACAACACCACCACCTAACCCTAACCCCAAAACACCACTACCTAGCTATAACTACACTACAACAACACCACATAACTCTAACTCAACACTACAACAATAACACCACCTAACCCTAACCCAACACTTCAACACCACCACCACCTAACCCAACACTACAAATACACCACCACCTAACCCAACACTACAACCCCACCACCATCTAACCCAACACTACAATAACACCTATCCCTAACCCCAACACTACGATAGAAGTTTATCATTTCAGAAAACTGAAGAAAACTGAAGAAATATATTATTTTTTTGCGCGTGTATGTTGGTTAGGGGTGTGCGTGGGGGTCCGAATGCGGTTGACTTGATTGTTCCTGAGTATGTGTCCTGGTGTCATGACCAACACCAAACCCTAACCCTAACCCCAACACTACAACACCAGCACCACCTAACCCTAACCCACCCAAAAACACAACCACTACCACCACCTAACCTTAACCCAACACTACACCAACGCCATCACCTAACCCTAACCCAACACTACAACAATACCATCACCTAACCCTAATCCAACACTACAACAACACCACCACCTAACCATAACCCAACACTACAACAATACCATCACCTAACCCTAACCCAACACTACAACAACAAAATCACAACCAACACTACAACCCCACCACCACCTAACCCAACACTACAACAACACCACCACCTAACCCCAACACTACAACAACACCACCACCTAACCCAACACTACAACAACACCACCACCTAACCCCAACACTACAACAACACCACCACCTAACCCCAACCCTACAGCAACACCACCACCTAACCCAACACTACAACAACAACACCACCTAACCCAACACTACAACAACACCACCGCCTAACCCAACACTACAGCAACACCACCGCCTAACCCAACATTACAGCAACACCACCACCTAACCCAACACTACACCACCACCACCACCTAACCCAACACTACAACAACACCACCACCTAACCCAACACTACAGCAACAATACCCCCCAAACCCAACACTACACCACAACCACCGCCTAACCCAACATAACAACAACACCACCCACCTAACCCAACACAATACTTGTTAATGAGTTGTCTTTATAAATCACTAGATACAAACTTTGGACTCCTATAAGCAAGGGCAATGACTCATATTGGATATCAATCTGAATCAGGTATCAGTTGTATTCCCTTTGATTAAAGATATACTATTGTTTCGTATTGTGTGACAAGGGTCATGTGTTACTTATCCGATCTAAGTGGTTTTCGAACATGTCCGAGTTTTCAATGATATCAACAATCGACACAAATTTAATAATCATTATATGCAAAATGAAAGCCCCTGTCGTCTTAACGAGGCAAACAAATACAACATACTTTACTAAATATAGGGTCATAACTCCAGTATTTTTCGTCGGATCTGTTCGTCCGAGTTTTCATTGATAACAATAATCTGACCAAGTGTTACCTAAAGATCAGATGAAAAATGAAAGTGGGTTTCCCCCGTGCCCCCTCCCCCTCACCCCCCCCCCCCCCCACCCCAACCCACACACACACCCGATTACTGAATACTATTTAACATGGATAACCCGAGTACTGAATACTACTTTAACCCGGGTCGTGGGTATTGAATACTCTCTAAATTTGCCTTGAATACTGCGTACCAAAAAGGCGGGTGGGTGGTGGGGGGAGCGGGGTGTGAGGGTGTGTGTGTGGGGGGGGGGGGGGGGACAGCCCCATGAAGGCCCTATCGTCTTAATGAGGTAAACGTTAACGACGGTGGACCACTCGCCATCCCACAAGTATAAGTAGAACAATAACTGTTGTCAAGTCGTTATAGTCTGCCACACAAGTATAAGTAGAACAATAACTGTTGTCAAGTCGTTATAGTCTGCCACACAAGTATAAGTAGAACAATCACTGTTGTCAAGTCGTTATAGTCTGCCCCACAAGTGTAAGTATAACAATAACTGTTGTCAAGTCGTTATAGTTTGCCACACAAGTATAAGTAGAACAATAACTGTTTTCAAGTCGTTATAGTCTGCCACACAAGTATAAGTAGAACAATAACTGTTGTCAAGTCGTTATAGTCTGCCTCACAAGTATAAGTACAACAATAACTGCTGTCAAGTCGTTATAGTCTGCCCCACAAGTATAAGTAGAACAATAACTGCTGTCAAGTCGTTATAGTCTGCCACACAAGTATAAGTAGAACAATAACTGTTGTCAAGTCGTTATAGTCTGCCCCACAAGTATAAGTATAACAATAACTGTTGTCAAGTCGTTATAGTCTGCCCCACAAGTATAAGTAGAACAATCACTGTTGTCAAGTCGTTATAGTCTGCCCCACAAATATAAGTAGAACAATAACTGTTGTCAAGTCGTTATAGTCTGCCACACAAGTATAAGTAGAACAATAACTGTTGTCAAGTCGTTATAGTCTGCCTCACAAGTATAAGTACAACAATAACTGTTGTCAAGTCGTTATAGTCTGCCACACAAGTATAAGTAGAACAATAACTGTTGTCAAGTCGTTATAGTCTGCCACACAAGTATAAGTAGAACAATAACTGTTGTCAAGTCGTTATAGTCTGCCTCACAAGTATAAGTACAACAATAACTGTTGTCAAGTCGTTATAGTCTGCCCCACAAGTATAAGTAGAACAATAACTGTTGTCAAGTCGTTATAGTCTGCCACACAAGTATAAGTAGAGCAATAACTGTTGTCAAGTCGTTATAGTCTGCCCCACAAGTATAAGTAGAACAATAACTGCTGTCAAGTCGTTATAGTCTGCCCCACAAGTATAAGTAGAACAATAACTGCTGTCAAGTCGTTATAGTCTGCCCCACAAGTATAAGTAGAACAATAACTGTTGTCAAGTCGTTATAGTCTGCCCCACAAGTATAAGTAGAACAATAACTGTTGTCAAGTCGTTATAGTCTGCCCCACAAGTATAAGTAGAACAATAACTGTTGTCAAGTCGTTATAGTCTGCCCCACAAGTATAAGTAGAACAATAACTGTTGTCAAGTCGTTATAGTCTGCCCCACAAGTATAAGTAGAACAATAACTGTTGTCAAGTCGTTATAGTCTGCCCCACAAGTATAAGTAGAACAATAACTGTTGTCAAGTCGTTATAGTCTGCCCCACAAGTATAAGTAGAACAATAACTGTTGTCAAGTCGTTATAGTCTGCCCCACAAGTATAAGTATAACAATAACTGTTGTCAAGTCGTTATAGTCTGCCCCACAAGTATAAGTAGAACAATAACTGCTGTCAAGTCGTTATAGTCTGCCCCACAAGTATAAGTAGAACAATAACTGTTGTCAAGTCGTTATAGTCTGTCCCACAAGTATAAGTATAACAATAACTGTTGTCAAGTCGTTATAGTCTGCCCCACAAGTATAAGTAGAACAATAACTGTTGTCAAGTCGTTATAGTCTGCCCCACAAGTATAAGTAGAACAATAACTGTTGTCAAGTAGTTATAGTCTGCCTCACAAGTATAAGTAGAACAATAACTGTTGTCAAGTCGTTATAGTCTGCCCCACAAGTATAAGTATAACAATAACTGTTGTCAAGTCGTTATAGTCTGCCCCACAAATATAAGTATAAGTAGAACAATAACTGTTGTCAAGTCGTTATAGTCTGCCTCACAAGTATAAGTAGAACAATAACTGTTGTCAAGTCGTTATAGTCTGCCCCACAAGTATAAGTAGAACAATAACTGTTGTCAAGTCGGTATAGTCTGCCCCACAAGTATAAGTAGAACAATAACTGTTGTCAAGTCCTTCTTAATCTGTGTATGTAGTTTTTCCGTGCATTTTCTTTTGAAAGGATCATTGCGCATATGTTTTTAAATGTATAAATGTTTGCATGCAGTTTCTTAAACAAAATTAAATTGGGATTCTTTGTATTTAGTTCAAAATTGCCGTGCGTCCCTTTAAAAAAATATCAACGTGGTAAATAGAAGACACTTGTGAAGACGTTTGGTTTGTTATGCGTGATAATGTACAGACAGATGCAGCTGTAAAAAATAGAGAGGCAGCTGTAAAAAAATACAGTTGCGTCTGTATTTTATATATGTGTCTGTATTTTTTACAGCTGCGTCTGTATTTTATATATGTTTCTGTATTTTTTTACAGCTGCATCTGTAAAATGTATAGCTGGAGCTGTATATTTAACAGCTGCATCTATAAAATTGTACAGATACACCTAAACATGTGCTTTTGACCCTGATCTTACACCATACTTTTGACCCTGACCGTACACCACAGTATTGTAAAGATTGCTGTGTCTCCGATGGCATTTTTTTTTTTTTTTAAAGCAGCAAAACAAACTCGCGGCGTTCCGTTATTTTTTGTACATAGCTTGCATCGTTTATTTATTAATATTTATTATAAGAATAGAATAAAGCAAATTGCTGTTGCGTATAACTTTTAAATACGAACTGTTGATTATATTGCACCACTATAATATTAATATCTCTATTTAAACATATGGTAGCATAAGAAGAAACATTAAACACTCTGCATTTTATTTAATTAACATGTCGCCATTTATCCATTTCAATCAATATAACCAGAAAACAACAGCACGTGTATAAAGAACGTGCAATATATGTTATATATTGACTATTGTCAATAGATATCTAAGTACTGGCGACATGTCAATTATAAGCAGTGTAAAGTCAAAATGATACTGGATTAATAAATTGAAACGCTAATGTTCATGCTGGATAACAACTGTGTCCGTTCAAGAGCAGAATCACTTCCATGAACTGTTCGTATGCACTCTCCTTTGCACACAATGCACTCTCCTTTGCACGCAATCACCGGGCAAGTTACTAAATTTCGCACTCAACGAGCACGAGATGCACGTGGTCGAGTTCAAGCAAAAGTGATTGGACATAGGATAGATCGGTTGTTTCCGGTTGGCAGTCTATTGGCTCTTTATGTCGGATGGAAAAATTCATGAAAACTCGCTCGGGCGGTTCCGGCTACGTTCGGAATCACGCTTTCCAGGAAGTGGTCGAGATTTGAAAACAAGCCGCCATTTTTGGATGAATGGCATGAATAAAATCTATATAAAACAGTAAGTGTGAATATGCCTGACTATTTCCTTTCAATTTGCTGCGAGTTCGTGTCTTTATTAATAGTTTCTGTTTAGAAGATTGACGTATTTTGCAGGTTTGACATCAGTTTGTCTGGCATCAATCGAATTATGGAACTCCCAACTTGACCAAGTTCAACTTCAACACAAATACTCATTGAGCAGCCCCGTTGACAGGGAATGTTTACACAGACGTTCAGCTAATCGTGTAAGTGCACATGGTATTGATCTCTGTGCACACGGGATCCGGATTTCTTGGCATCCCCTCAAAACGATGGCCTTCTCATGGGCGTAGGAACGTTTCAATAATTGATCACAATAATTGATCATTATTGAGTGGCCTGAACTTTTTGAACAAAATGTTTAAAAAGAAGAAAAAAAATACTATTGCACCAAGACATACAACAAAGCATACTCTGGCCCCACCCCCACCTCCCCCAACTCTGAACATTTGCGGGAGGAGGGGGGCAGGTGGGGCTGGGCCCCTCTTGGCCTTCCCACCCCGACACCTATGCCTATGCTTCTTTCCACACAACCTTGCCCGTATAACTAAGGTACTGGGTTAGCCTAATAAATGGGCTTATATGCATCTCTTTTTTTTATATATTCTAACATTCGATGTTGCTGCATTATGCTCGTAGAATAAGATTTTTTTTGAAAAAGATCATTAATTGTGTATTTTAACACACTTTGAAAATCCCAGACATTGACCTTACTGGGAATCAAACCCAGGACCTATGGGGTAAAAGACGAGTATGCTAAGCATTTCACAACCCCAACTAACTTGTCCGATATTGATAGGGGTTCAGATGGTTCATGAATCCAGCCTAAAACATACTTTCTTGTGTTCTCTAATGATTTCTCTATTTTAGGCTAGTTTGCAAAAAAACAACAACTAAATTTACACCGTTTCTAACCAAACAGGTCGCCTTCAGTCAACATATGCCTGAAAGTTATCTGTTGTCAAATTTGTAATTGTGTTCATGTTGGAATGCAGCCAGATGGCTATGATAGACTGAGTAACGCTTATTTGGCGATAAACAGTAAGTGGATATATTTTTCTTAAAATTCGGGCTCGAATTTAGCGCTCGCAAAATGTGAGTTCATTTGAGTGAGTTTAAATTTTCAGCACTCGTAAAAAACTGAGAGTGCATCTTTTCTGTACAAAATTAGCATGATTGAAAGATTGGTCAAATAATGAAACAGAAAAATAACAGGAGTTTGATGACACTTGTCTTTTACAACACAATCTTACAGTATATTGTATAAAATTCTCCGTGGCCAAATGGTTAACGACGTTGCATTGTAAACCTTTGCCCCTCACCGCTGCGGGTTCGAATCCCACTGGGAGCTCGACTTGTAAGTGAGGAAGTGTCAATTCTTACGGATGGCGGAAGGTGTACAGTACTGGTTCTACCCAGGAAAAGTGGGTAGAGTGGGTGGTCTGCCTCCACCAAAAAATTTGACCTTCATATATAACCTTACATGTGTTGAAAATGATGTAAAACACCATACAAACAAACAAACAAACATAAAATATATATGCACGGAAATGTCTTTGACCAAAAGGAGAAAAAAAATGCCAGTAAAAATGCATTTTTGCGAGTTTGCACACGCAAATAAAAGCAAGTGGGTAAAAAATTAAATTCTATCCTTGCATATAATGAATTGCATATCTGACGCTTCAGTAGTTGTTTTTAACTGCCTACCAGCATTTGAACCAAGTGGACGATTATTTATCAGAGCTCTAGATAATCTGCGTAATTTACGCAAATAAATGAGCCAAAAAACACAAAAGATTTCGTTCTATGCGTAATAAAAAAATATAAGAAAAATACAAAATATTTATTTTAATGCGTAAAAACATAAATATACAGCGTTTAATTTTGCCAATCGAAGAATTTATGGTTTGTTCTATTGTCAACTGTTCCGTACACGTCAATCGTGTTCATGTACTTTATGATGCAAGACTTGATTAGAACATATTCAGAACAAATCTAAGCCTGACTAAACAAACATTTCATAGACGGGTTTCGGGTTTTATGTTTACGTCTTAAAATGTGTTGAAAATTATGTATAATTAATAGGTAATAATAAATTAGGAGTACAAATCATCATTGATAATTTACAATTCTAGTATAAAAAATGGAATATTTGTGCGTAAAAAGCAACACAACTGAAACATTTTCTTTAAACAAATTCAAAATCAGCATTGCAGCTTTATTTAGGTGGTAATATGTGCTTTGACATGAAAGCTGAATTTTGAGCTCTGAATGATTTGATTTTATATGATAAATTTCATGATAATGGTATAATGTTGCTAACAACAGGTCACTCAATTGAAACTCAGTAGAAAAAGATGACTGAAATTGGTGTGGTGCAGATTTGAAAGTGGTCTCTGCAGATTCGTTATAAGATGTCACTTGCGTGATGGACGACTCCGGCCTAGATGTTATTGATAATCTTGGATAAACAGTAAGATTTTGCGTTTTACATAGCTGACGTTTCCAATATTGATGTGCTTGTGGCTGTTTCTAATCATCCTCACCAGCATTTAATCATTGATGAATGAATAGATATTCTTAGTTTTAAAGGTGCACACGGATATCTTGATATTTTTATGCTCCGTCACGAAAGATGTGCGGGCATATAGTGTTACCCTTGTCCGTCCTGACGTACGTCCTTAAGAGCTCACTATAACTCAATACTTATCTGGCTAGGAGAACAAAAGAGAACAATAACGTATGTCCTTACGAGCTCACTACTCAATACTTATGTGGCTAGGAGAACAATAGAGAACAATAACGTACATCCTTACGAGCTCACTACTTATCTGGCTAGGAGAACAATGGAGAACAATAACATACGTCCTTACGAGCTCACTACTTATCTGGCTAGGAGAACAACTGAGAACAATAACGTGCATCCTTAGGAGCTCACTACTTATCTGGCTAGGAGAACAATGGAGAACAATAACGTACATCCTTACGAGCTCACTACTTATCTGGCTTGGAGAACAATAACATACATCCTTATGAGCTCACTACTTATCTGGCTAGGAGAACAATAGAGAACAATAATATACGTCCTTACGAGCTCACTACTTATCTGGCTAGGAGAACAATGGAGAACAATAACGTACATCCTTAGGAGCTCACTACTTATCTGGCTAGGAGAACAATGGAGAACAATAACGTACATCCTTACGAGCTCACTACTTATCTGGCTAGGAGAACAATGGAGAACAATAATATACGTCCTTACGAGCTCACTACTTATCTGGCTAGGAGAACAATGGAGAACAATAACGTACATCCTTAGGAGCTCACTACTTATCTGGCTAGGAGAACAATGGAGAACAATAACATACGTCCTTACGAGCTCACTACTTATCTGGCTAGGAGAACAATGGAGAACAATAATGTACATCCTTATGAGCTCACTACTTATCTAGCTAGGAGAACAATAGAGAACAATAATATACGTCCTTACGAGCTCACTACTTATCTGGCTAGGAGAGCTGTTGGAGAACAATAACGTGCATCCTTAGGAGCTCACTATTTATCTGGCTAGGAGAACAATGGAGAACAATAACGTACATCCTTACGAGCTCACTACTTATCTGGCTTGGAGAACAATAACGTACATCCTTATGAGCTCACTACTTATCTGGCTAGGAGAACATTAGAGAACAATAACATACATCCTTACGAGCTCACTACTTATCTGGCTAGGAGAACAATGGAGAACAATAACGTACATCCTTAGGAGCTCACTACTTATCTGGCTAGGAGAACAATGGAGAACAATAACGTACATCCTTCGAGCTCATTACTTATCTGGCTAGGAGAACAATGGAGAACAATAACGTACATCCTTATGAGCTCACTACTTATCTGGCTAGGAGAACAACGGAGAACAATAACATACGTCCTTACGAGCTCACTACTTATCTGGCTAGGAGAACAATGGAGAACAATAACATACATCCTTACGAGCTCACTACTTATCTGGCTAGGTGAACAATGGAAAACAATAACATACATCCTTAGGAGCTCACTACTTATCTGGCTAGGAGAACAATGGAGAAAAATAACATACATCCTTAAGATCTCACAACTTATATGGCTAGGAGAACAATGGAGAACAATAACGTACATCCTTATGAGCTCACTACTTATCTGGCTAGGAGAACAATAGAGAACAATAACATACGTCCTTACAAGCTCACTACTTATCTGGCTAGGAGAACAACGGAGAACAATAACATACGTCCTTACGAGCTCACTACTTATCTGGCTAGGAGAACAATGGAGAACAATAACATACATCCTTACGAGCTCACTACTTATCTGGCTAGGTGAACAATGGAAAACAATAACATACATCCTTAGGAGCTCACTACTTATCTGGCTAGGAGAACAATGGAGAAAAATAACATACATCCTTACGATCTCACAACTTATATGGCTAGGAGAACAATGGAGAACAATAACATACGTCCTTACGAGCTCACGTCTTATCAGGCTAGGAGAACAATGGAGAACAATAACGTACATCCTTACGAGCTCACTACTTATCTGGCTAGGAGAACAATGGATGCTATGCATTATGTTTCTGTTATGTGGCTAAAAATTATTTTATGTGGCTAAAAGAACAATAGGCAGAACAAAGGGATAGCCACACAACTTAAAATTTGTGAGAATGTCCGTACGTCCCATTTTTACATTCAAGTTTTTTTATTAAGTAATTTTTTTAGATACCAAATGCTGTACATTTTTTTTTTCAAATTTCATACACACTTGCATCTATATGGCAGCAATATGTTCCTACCCAAATTAGGTCAATACAGTGTCTGAAACGGCCGGTCGCCCACTCGCCAATGGCGATTAATACCTTGTCTGGGCGACCAAAAGTTGTTCAAAGTAAAGTTGTCACTGGCCCAACAAAAAACGTCTGTGCGACTGCCCAAAATCAGTAAAAAAAAATCATTTTAATCAATTATTTTCGGAGAACTGTCAACTACCGTCGTCACTTGGTAAAAGGTAGACAACTCTTTATTTCTCTTGCGACTTGTTAGTTACGAACGCAGTGATTGGTTCAAATAAACTATTGAACCAGTGAAAGTGCATGTAACATATGATAACTGTGTAAAGTCAAAGAAAATGCAAGACGCATGGTCATTTCTTAAACACACTAACGCTGCGGACTTTAAAAAGCAGTCAAAGTAGGCGAAGTAAGTATTTTTTCTGTTAATCATAAATGTCGACATACGATGCTAGTCGGTAAGGACTTATTGAAGAATAATGGACCAAAAAATAAAATGTTCTACCTGTCTATTCTCATTTTTCTTTACTTTGTTGACATAAAAAGTTAAAAAATATTTGGGCCTCCAATGTTCATTTTGGGCCAGTGACTCAAAATTCAAATCAATATAAATGACCTTGGCCTACTTTTTTTACACTTTGTTAATTTACATTAAAGTTTTGCATTCAAGTTTGATACATTCAATTTTTTTGTTAAGTCCATTTCTTTAACCAGATGCCTTACAGCTTTCAAAATGTACACATGTTTATAACTATATGACAGCGGAATGTTTCAATGAAAAGTAGGTCGATATAAATTACCTTGACCTACTTTTAGCACTTTGTTAACTTACATTAAAGTTTTACATTCAAGTTTTTTTATCAAGTCAATTTCTCAGACACCAAAAGCCGTACAGTTTTCAAACTTCATACACACATCTGTATGACAGCAATATGTTCCTACCATAATCAGGTCAAAATAAATGACCTTGGCCTACTTTTTACACTTTGTTAATTTACATTCAAGTTTTACATTCAAGTTTTTAGCTCAACTGGCCAGCAGAGCTTATGGGATGGCGAGTTGTCCGTCGCCCGTCCGTCATCCATCGTTAACTTTTGCCTCGTTAAGGCCTTGATTTTTCATCTGATCTTTATCAAACTTAACTGGATTTTTAATATCAATGAAAGCTCGGACAAGTTCGAAAACCAGCCATATCGGACCAGTAACAGCGGAGTTATGGCCTTTGATTTCGTTAAAAATGCTATATTTTGCCTCGTTAAGATGATAAGGTCTTCATTTCTCATCCGATCTATACCAAACTTTACCAGTTTGTTAATATCAATGAAAGCTCGGACAAGATCGAAAACCAGCCAGATCGGACCAGTAACAGCGGAGTTATGGCCCTTGATTTCGTTAAAAATGCTATATTTTGCCTTGTTAATACGATAGGGCCTTCATTTTTCGACTGATCTTTATCAAAATTTACCAGATTTTTTAACTTTCTTTTTTTTATTGTAATTATTATTAATATTTTTATTTTTTTTCGAATTTATTTTTGTTTAATTTTTTTTTCTAAATTTTTATTTTTTTTATAACCTCTACTGGCCCTCTTGATTTAGTTAAAAATGCTATATTTGCCTCGTTAAGATGATAGGGCCTTCTTTTTTTATCTGACCTTTACCAGATTGTTAATATCAATGAAAGCTCGGGCAAGTTCGAAAATCAGCCATTTCGGACCAGTAACAGCGGAGTTATGTCCATTGATTTAGTTAAAAATGCTATATTTTGCCTCAAGACAATAGGGCCTTCATATGTCATCCGATCTTTACCAAACTTTACCAGATTGTTAATATCAATGAAAGCTCGGATAAGTTCAAAAACCAGCCAGATCGGACCAGTAACAGCGGAGTTATGGCCCTTGATATTGTTAAAAATGCTACATTTTGCCTCGTTAATACGATTGGGCCTTCATTTTTCATCTGATCTTTACCAAAACTTTGCCAGATTTTTTTGTTATGGCAGGTGAGAAGGTTCTAAGGCCCATTTTCCATATTTTATCTCGATGTACCTGGAGGATGAGCCTGGCATGTTCATTCCTGTTAGGCGCCATATAACATTTCATGTGTTGGTGCGCCTTAAAACCCCAATTGAATTCAATAGATTTAGCTAATAATGCTGTATTTTTCCCAACACTTTCGAAAAACGTAAATTGCAGTCACTCGTTTCATTGATGTTATAAGAGCCATGTTAGCCAGTAGAGCGTCCACAGGCCATTATGTCCATTACTCTGATACCAGAAGTGGTACAGCTTTTAAATTTCATACACACTTACATTATGTCATATGTATGAGATCAACATGTTCCTACCTCAAAACAGGTCAGTATCAATGACCTGGACCTAAATGTTTAACTTTGTTAATTTACATTACAGGGCTTTTTTACCTTATATAACAGAGGCCTGTAAAGGGCCTCTTCCCAACTGAAAATTGGACTGTTTTTTCCCAACTGTGGCAGAAATATTTCCCAATCGGAAAACAGCAGTCTCTCAGAATTTGAGAAAAAAGCATGAATTCTGCAGTGTGTTTTTGTCTGCTAAGTAAATTCCGACTTGGAAAAGTTAATAATTATGGTAAATAATGGATGACAATATAAATAAAGTATATTAATGTCATATTTACTTAATTTATGAAACATTGTATTTTTCCCAAAATGAGAAATAAGCGCGTTCTTTTTTCCCAAAATGGACAGGCCTGGGCCTCTTCCCAATTTTGTGGAAAAAAGCCCTGCATTACCATTTTACATTACGTCCATTACTGAGACACCAGAAGCCACACAGCTTTCAAACTTCATACACCATTACTAGGCTGGTCAGGCAAACTCTAAAGATGGCCTAACCTAGAACTAATATTCCTCGTGTTTTGAGGTCCCAAACATGTATCCGTTTACATACTAAAAGTTGCCAAACGTTGCGTTTTGCGAAGTTGGAAAATTTTGGCTTGATCAAGGGCACATCTTAAAAAATCTGAAATTCTTAAACCAGGTAAATTCTTGACAAAAATTTAAAGTTCTAGTATTGTATTCCAATAATATTGTTTCATGGGAGAAGCAGAAATGTCAGGAATGGTCTACAAGCATGAATTTTGCTTATAATACGTAAAAGAAATATACAGAATCACAATATATATTGCTAAATTGGGTGGAACGTTACCCCACCCACCTATAGTGTAATGTAAAAACAGATTCTGAATATACTGAGTTTTGTTTTTCTTTGAAATGCATGAATGTGCTTGAAAATAATGAATTCAGATAAAACAAAAACAAATTTCATATAAGATTTCATATATATAGTACATGCCTTTATCCGAAATAGTTCACTTAACATATACACATAGCACTCCTATAGGAAACTGCAAGTTATTATAAATATGAAATGTCTTACTAGACTGATTTTAAAAGTGAATCATAATTCGCATGCTATTAGGACAGTGTCATTATAACACATTTAATATTGGAATATTAAATTGTTAACTTTAAAAGGTATAATTGTATTATTCACAGGGGTATTGACTAGAAAATAGTCGAGGTTGTATGGCTGTGTATAGAATTAAAAAACACTTTTCATCGCTATTTATAAGTGAGTTTGTTTAACATATGCTCGTGTAGTTTTAACAGCGTCGTGTCTAACTTTTACAAATTACACAATGACATAATTGTAACTGTGAATGGATTATCTAAACGCTGTCATCCAAGTCCAAATCAGATAAATTCGGCGAATTAAAACAAATGACACCACTACAGTCTGATTCACCACAGGCAACGGTATGTTCTAGACCATATGTTCCACAAATACAGCGTATTGACTCACAGCTTTGTTTGCAACGACCACGACAGTATTGATAAGTTGTCTGGGGCTGAGGCTTTGTCTGTTTTGGTGGGCATTAGCTTGTCATTTAACAACTCAAATAACCATTCTGGCAGGTTCAGTTTGTCGTTTTCTATTGTTGATAACGCGAACTCTTTGGTAACCTGCTGCAGCAGGTGGTGGTGGCAAAGTATGTACATGAACACATGTGCTAGTCGTTACTTTGTTTCGAATTTTAAAAATCGTAACAGATCAAGACTTTCTACTGGTAAACTATCAAAAAGACAGGTGATGGAGACTCCTCATGTTTTTAGCTCTACTGGCCAAAGGCCAGGCGAGGCGAGGCCAGGCGAGCTTATGCGATCACTTTTCGTCCATCATCTGTTTGTCCGTCTGTCTGTTAGCAATTTTATAAAATCGACATCTCCTCTGAAACCGCTTGAAGGATTTTGATGAAACTTCATCACAATGTTACTTGGGAGGGCCCCTCTCAGATTTGTGTTTTTCATGGCCGCCATTTATCCAAGAAGGTCAAATTTAAGGAAATTTCAAACGATATCTCCTTCGAAACGACTAATTCCATTATTGTGAAATACCATAAATATGTTGCTTGGGTTGGCCTCTATCAAGTTTGTGTTTTTCTTTATCGTCGAATAATCAGAATGGCCTCCACGGCGACTCAAAGTTTACATAGAGTTTATATATAGGAAAATGCTAAAAATGACATCCAAGATGGCCACCATAGCTAAAATTAGGTCAAATTTAAGGAAATTTCAAACAACGTCTCCTCCGAAACCACTTATTCCATTCTTGTGAAATATCATAAACATGTTCCTTGGGTTGGCCTCTATCAACTTTGTGTTTTTCGTTATCGTCGAATAATCAAAATGGCCGCCACAGCGACCCAAAGTTTACATAGAGTTATATAGGAAAACGTTAAAAATGACATCTTCTCTGAAACCGCTTGAAGGATTTTGATGAAACTTAAATCACAATGATCTTTGGGATAGTTCCTCTCAGATTTGTTTTTTTTGCTGCTGCCAGTCATCCAAGATGGCCACCATGTCTTAAACTAGGTCAGATTTAAGGAATTTTTTTAATTAGGCTTATTTTATTTAATCCACACTAAATCAGTTCACGCAACACTGATTTTACACACGCAATAAACACTTGATCCAACACACAAGAAACAGCTGATTGCAAGGTAATTCCTCCCTTTTGGCTATTTCAGAAATTCGTGTTTTCTGCAGTAGTTTTAGCCATGGTGGCCATCTTGGATGACTGGCAGCCGCAAAAAACACAAATCTGAGAGGAACTATCTAACTAATTTTATGTCAAATTTAAGGAAATTTCAAACAACATCTCCTCCGAAACCACTTATTCCATTCTTGTGAAATATCATAAACATGTTCCTTGGGTTAGCCCCTATCAAGTTTGTGTTTTTTCGTTATCGTCAAATAATCAAAATGGCCGCCACAGCGACCCAAAGTTTACATAGAGTTATATAGGAAAACATTAAAAATGACATCTTCTCTGAAACTGCTTGAAGGATTTTGATGAAACTTAATCACAATGATCTTTGGGTTAGTCCCCCTCAGATTTGTGTTTTTGGGGCCTCCAGTCATCCATGATGGTGGGCCACCATGGCTAAACTTAGGTCAAATTTAAGGACATTTATCAAACGACATATCACTTATTCCATTCTAGTTAAATATCTTATACATGTTCCTGTTCTTGGCCTCTATCAAGTGTGTGTTTTTTGTTGTCATCAAATATTGAAAATGGCCGCCTGAATAACCCAAAGTTTACATAGAGTAATATATAGGAAACATGTTTCTTGGGTTAGCCTCTATCATGTTTATGTTTTTAAATCACATCATACCAGTAGAGCGTCTACAGGCCCACTTGGGCGTCTTGTTAAATTTTCAAGTATGTAATTATTAATATTTCACTCCAGTGTTTATTTGGTAAAGCACTCTCTCACTGAACTAGAAAATATTTTGTCTTCTTTAACTTCTGACAGATGGAACCCAAATTGTGATGGCCCGCAAAATGTTGAATAAACGTACATCAAAGTTTGCGTGTGACTGTGGGGTGGTTCCCCGACCCTCACACATCTATGACAGGGAAATAAATGGGTTTCCTCACAGGAACTCAAAAAGGGAAAAAAAGAAGAAACTGCTTGATTCCATTCTTGAGACAAGCCATGAAAAATGCTCGATTCCAGTTTTGTTGCACATGGTGAGAAAAAACTTGATTTAAATTACAAAATTAACAATGAGAAAACACATCATTCCAGTGAAGGAACGTTTGATACCCGTTACATTGCACACAGTGATTTTTTTTTTACAGTAATTAAGCTTTTTAAAGCACACATAAAAACATGCACGTGCAGCTACATAAGCAGAATGGAACTAATGTCTTTTAGTATTACGCTTAACATTTTGTTACTCCATTTTGTAAACAACCGATGACCCTTTAGCGACGTTATACTTGTACCATAGCATGAGTGCAAACCTAAACATACTTTCCTATGTTTAGTCAACGATCTCGCTGGTTTCGGCTAGTTTTCATAAAAAATACCAAAAGGAACTAAGGGCTTCTGTGGCCGAGACAGTAAAGATAATGAGTCTAAAACTTTCTAGCCGCTGCGGATATGAATCCAAAGTGTCAATTCTTACGGATGGTGGGAGGTATGCAGTAACTGGTTCTACCCAGGAAAAGAGGGGTGGTATGCCTCTACCACAAAAAATTGACCGTCATAATTATATGGCCTAACATGTGCTAAAAATAAAACACCATTTAAACAAACGGAAGCCACAAATGGCTACACTGTTTCTAACCTAACAGGTCACCTTTAATCAACATATGCCTGACAGTTGTATGTTGTCGAATTGGTAATAGGGTTCATATGGGAATGTGGTCATGGCTATGACTGACGAAGTCACACTAAGATAAACAGTAAGTGGATATTATCTTTAGCGCAAATTTTTCGAAGAAAAAGAAGATGAAAAAAGATGCACTATTGTCATCACTTTATCATCGTTTGCATCATCTGCGTCCGGTTAAAGCATTATAAGCTTGTATCTCTGAAACTACTTTACATACTGGATTGAAACTTCACAGATGTATTTAGCGACATTAGGCAACATCATACAGCCAGGTTCTACAACTCTTGCTTTTATTTTAACAAATTTTATTACTTAGAAAATTGGTAAGCTTGTACAGACAGGTTCTACAACGCATGCTTTTAACAAAATTATGGCCCCTTTTATACTTGGAAAATATGGTTAAAGTTTTGTATGTAAGCTTTTCAACTTGGTCATTTTCAAATTTAAATGTTTTAATATAATTATGTTAAAATCCCCTTAAAGAAATCAGTGACACATCACACATGCTTCATTCACTTTTATATGAAGAACTGTTAATAGGCAATTAAGCAGAATTATGCCTGCCAACTTAGTTTCCCAATAAATAGACGGCTTCGAAAGTCGAGCATCTGCACCGACAGGCGGTGCATCTGCACCGACAGGCGGTGCTTCATGTTCTTACATATAAATACAAATTGCATAGCTGACGTTTTCATACATGTTCTTTTGTTTCAACTGCCCACCATGACTATGTTCTTGGAGCCGACTGGTATTAGAATGTTATTAGTCTGTTCCCATAAATCCCTCAAATTGTTTCTCTAAGCTATTGTATTTTAATTCGCCTCGTCTTTTATTTAATAGATTCATTATAAAAAAAAAAGCAATATGCTTTAATTTTGACTGGTATACATGCGTATACATGACAACGCATCTCAAAAGCCGGCATTATGCTGGAATACACAGGTACCGTATGTGTGAGGTTATATATGTAAAATGTGGTATGGGTTGAATGTGGTTTAAATAGAGTTTAATTACCATTGTTGAAGTGATACGGGAAATAATTCCCGAGTGAGAAAGATTCTTGCGATATAGAAACGAGTGCGTTTTGGCAAGAGTTTCTATATCGCAAGAATATTTCTCACGAGTGAATTATTTTCCGTATCACGACAAAAGTGTTAAACTATATAATATATATTCTGTGATGAATTTCTTTTCAATCGTCTTTTGACACAAGTATTCCTTTTTCTGTCACTCCTTTGGTGACAGCGCGGAGTAATATCATGACGTCAATTTGTGACGTAATATCGTGACTATCGTTTAGTTCATAACATTTGGCTACTGTGCTATCTTGCACACTAGGCGACATAGCACAGTAGAGGAAGGGATATGTTATAGATTTTCTCAAACTGGGAAATTTTTATAATTCATCACAGAATATATAATATTGTCATTTTCAGCCCATTTTAGGCTATATATGACGGTCAGTTTTTAGCTCACCTTAGCCGTTAATAGCCAAAGGCTCGAGTGAGCTGTTGTAATCGCTTTTCATTCGTCTGTCCGTCCATCAACAGTTGCTTCACACAACATCTCCTGATCAGTAACCCCCATGGTCAATTTTGACCAAACTTTACATGCAAGATCCGGAGGTAAATGTTTTTCCTTTATTAATGATTGCCAACACCTGTACTGCCCTGGGGAGTCCAGGGTTTGTATATAGAGATTTTGCATTTTCTACATAGACTTGGATAGGAAAAAATCTTCTTTGAAACTAACAAGGCACGGAGCTCTCATGTATTGTATGTAGCATAAGGCAAAGCCTGTGCAATACTAAGTTTGTTCAAATTGTGAGCCTGTGGTCAAATTTACCTCGTCCAGGGTGTCGCGGTTTTACAGACTTATATAGGGAAAAAGTTGTAAAATCTTCTTCTGAAACTACAACTTAGTACAAGAGTCAGAGGTTTAATATTTACCATAAGCTTATGGTCTGGACTCTACCAAGTTTGTTCAAATGGTGATCCCGGGGTCAAATTTAGCTCCGCCCCTGAGTCACAGTTTTACATACGCAAAGGCTTCTATAGTCATGCTTAGTGGGTTGAGGGTTAATATATATTTGGTTGGTTTGTTGGATAGCATGTACTTTATCAGTAGGTGTAAATATCTGATGTGATTTTGTGGGTGGTCAGATACTTGTTTGATTGACAGCATGGATTATTGAATTGAGACCTTTTACCAATTCAAACAGAAAGTCCAGTTTATGAAGTCACCAGTCCGAGTGACATTGGGTTGTAATGCTTTTGAAATCCTTGAGATAACTGATAATACAAATGATAAATTATTTTATGAGGACAGTCATAAACTGTTCTTTTAGTAGAATCGTTTCATAGAATAGTAATTTTGTACAAATATATATTTATATCACTGTACTTTCACAAGGTTCATTCATATTTGATACTAATCATTCTATATGTTTTTTCCTTTCTCATTCTGGACGGTTTGTAGACTATAAATTATGAAAATTGAAATTACCGTATCTTTTTCTATCACATAACTTGCTGTGTAGGAGTGTAATAAAGCCATGATATATCTGTAATATGACACTAGTGTAGTAAATATGCAAATGAAGGTCAAATTATCGTTCGGTCTTTTCTGTTCAGCTCGCTGTACATCGGAAATGCCTCGTTGATTTCAGTAACGTGATAATGGAAATCCACATGGTAGTTACATTGTTCGGTGTCGTACGGAAAAGACCAAGTCAGTATAGGCCATCATACAAGCATACGCCACCATCAGACGACGACGTTATACTTGTAGGCAGCTACATAGAGGATATTTGTTGTTTTGGAGTGAATAACTAGATTTTATTTCATTGAAAAGTGTGAAAATATTGAAATTTGATCACTTCGAGATGAAATAAAATCTTTTATTCATGACAAAACGACAAATTTTCTTTTTATTTTATGCTTTGTTAAATCAAAGTGTTCTGCAGTATGCAGACAAATAAATAAAATATTGACAACGTCATTGGCTTTAAGTATGATAAAATTGCTGTTTTTAAATACCCATTACTTCTAAACTACTTAACCGATTTCAATAATCTACAACTCATTTTCTTAGTCTGGTTATTTCCAGTCCAATGATATAACTGTTAAATCAACTTTGGAAAAAGCAGTTTTTGAAAAAACTGACCAACTGACATTTTTCACTGTAAATGAAGTCTACTCTCTGGTACTTTTAACACCAGTTATATATAGCAGATATATAGAAAGGTATATATAAAAAAAAGAAAAAAGGAATTGTGTTCCTTACGATATGAATAATCCATCTATTATAAAGTGATTACTCTCCCCTGGTGTGGTATATACCTGTACTTCCTGGAAAACAACAAAAATGACAATTCTAAAACTTGCAAGTTGGAATGTGAACAATCTGGGAAGAACAAGTCTACAGATGCAGACTTTGTAAATATTGTAAATAAGTTTGATATTATTATTTTACTACAAAGTTGGACAACCAAGGAGTCACAAATATATCTTACTGGGTAACATGCATTTTCATATACCATCAACAAAGAAGAAAAATAAAGGGAGGCGTTCCGGGGGAATAATTTTATATTTCCGCGAACAGTTTTCAAAGGGAATTAGCATTCTGAAAAAAGTCTAACTCTATACTTTGGGTAAAACTGGACAAAAATATTTCTAACCTAGAAAATAACTTATGTTTGTGTAAGTGTAGAATATTTAACTCTCTCAATTACCGACTGAAGACATTATGCATTTTTCAAATGAAGGTTATGTCTCATTAATGGGAGACTTTAATGCAAGAACAAGTTTATTACCAGACTTTGTATCTGAGGATAATGCAAAAGTTGATAATATAAATACTGATCATTGCCCACTTAACCCTTGTCAAATGTTTACGCAGCTTTGAAAAATACGTAGCTAAAACGTAGCTATTACGCAGCAATCCATCCTAAAGCTGCGTTTTTTGTGATTAACTGCGTTATTTTAGAAGCAGGCTGCGCAAAGCTGCGTATTTTACACTTTAGCTGCGTAATTATGTCCAAAGCTGAATATTTTGTAAGAAAGGTGTACAAAAGCTGCGTATTTATATTTAAGGCTGCGTATTTTTTAAGAAAGGCGTTTGATAGCTGTGTCTTTTATTTTACTTGCAAAAAAAGGATAATTACAAGAGCTGCGTTTTTTTGTAAATGCTTCGGAAAAGCTGTATCTTTAATTGTTAATGATATTAAGATGTAAAAACAAAAATACGTAGGTTTTACGCAGCTTTAGGAAAGCTGCATCTTTTAGTTTATTTTTTTAAACTTTTGTCAGTTTGTCTTTTTAAAGTGATATTGAAAATTTAAAACATTTCTAAAAGATGAAGGGGTAATTTGGGAGTCCTCTTTTATCTTTGACATAGACTGTCACAGTGCTACACATAAATACAACCTTGATAAAAAATGTTTATTGATCCTGTAGGTGTTTTAAAAGGTGGTGAATTTGGACCATAATTTATTAGCTTATAATCAAACTGTATGCATTCCAATGTCAATTTAATTCTGTGTATAAATTGCTGGTACAAAATTACCTACCTCAAACCATTAGATGATGGACTCAGAATTCATTGTAAAATGATAATCTCATTATAGCAAGGTCACTCCAGCGAGCAAGTTATGTTTTAACAAAATGAGCATTTCTTTGATCAGTATCAATGCAGATGTTAGGCAATCAACTTCTTAAAATTTTATGTAAACAAGAGGGCTAAATTAATGCCTCTGAATCACTCGCCTAATATAATCTTCGAAAAGATTATAAAAAAAAAAGTCAAACAAGCTTATAATTTCATATAAGAGTAAGATCAACAAATTCCCACACTCACATTAAAGTGTTCTGGCCCAGTAAGTGTATAGATGGGTTTAGGGTGGGGATCTCAAAAGTTTCCAAGTTATGGCACAGGAACATGTGACCCCACGGGTTGGGATAAACCCTAGGGCAGATGCCAGTAGGGGTCATCCTCTCATCACAGGCAGTGCACCTATAAAGTTTCATGAGATTTGCCTCAAGGGTAGAGGAGTTAAAGGGGTTGATGCACTATTTTCGAACAGGATTTATTTAAAAGGACTTTGAGAAACTTGGGAAAAGCTGGAAGAATTTTCAAAATGTCATGAAAAATAAATGAGATGTAACCTATTGAAAATTTGCAAAGAACATAAATGGAGGTGGCCATCTTTGAACGATGACGTCATCGTGCCATTTTAACATATATGGCATATTGACAAAATGTATTTTAAAGCAAAGAAAACCACTGCAAATTGACTAGAAATAAATATACAGATGTAAAATTATTTTTCATTTGCAGTGATTTTCTTTGCTTTAAAAGACATTTTATCAATATACCATATATGGCAAAGAGGCATGATGACGTCATCGTTCAAAGATGGCCGCCTCCATTTATGTTTCTTTGCACATTTTCAATAGGTCATATCTCCTTTACTTTTCATGGCACTTTGATAATTCTTTCAGCTTTTTTCATGTTTTTCAGAGCCCTTTAAAATAAACTGTGTTTGAAAATAGTGCATCAACCCCTTTAAGGTGCTGACAGGGTTTTTCATTATCGGTTCCTGGTGACCTTGACCTACTGACCTCAAAATCAATAGGTGTCATCCTCTCACCACAAGCAGTTCAACTATGAAATTTCATGAGATTTGCCTCAGGGGGAGAGGAGTTATAATGCAGACAAGGTTTTCATTATTGGCTCCCAGTGACCTTGACCTACTGACCTCAATATCAATAGGGGTCATTCTGTCACCACAGGCAGTTCACCTATGTAGTTTCATGAGATTTGCTTAAGGGGATGAGGAGTTATGGAGCAGGCAATATTTTTCATTATCAGGTCACGGTGACCTTTGACCTACTGACCTCAAAATCAATAGGGATCATCCTCTCATCACAGGCAGTGCACCCATAAAGTTTTATGAGATTTGCTTCAGGGGGTATATTAAAAAAAAACATATTCAAAAATGTTTAAACGAAAAATAATATGGTATTAAGACATTGCCTTGGCTAACTCCCAAACTCGTATAACAACTATTGGGGGGATTTTTTTTTTTTTTTTTTTTTTTTTTTTTATCCCAGGCAAATCAGATGCGAAATTATAATGCATCAGAGTAAATTTGGATGTTTCTGACAAAAAGAAAGTTAATATAAAATAAATTAATAAAAAAAATTGCAAGTTTCACGATAGCGTGAATCTGATGACAGACGAATGCAAATGGCCGACTTTCAAACAACAAGCATTTCCTGGTTGTTTCATTTAATCTGTTTGCTCAATAAACGCTTGAAAAAGCAAAACCTTGTGTTTGGAAACAATTTTTAGTGTATTTTACATATGTGACTAGATAAACGATAGTAAAGTTATTGAATTTCATAGTAATTATTTATTATTTTACAGGTAAATGTTTTCGTTTTTTCCTTGCTTGTTGACAAAATTGATTTTGACGAGTTTACTTCCGGAAGTCATCGCTCCAGTGTTGCTTGATGGGAAATTGAATAAATGTTTAATTTGAGAGAAAATACATTTTGTTTCGATAATCATTTCAGTTATTAACGTATACGTTCTGATAACAAAAAAGGAAGAAACCGTTATAAAGAAAGCATATTTATTGACATATGTTGATCATTTTGAAATATTTGCGTGATACGTTCGTAAGAATTGCGAGATTATGGAAGTGAATCACAGATCTGCGCATGCGCTGCAAATTATGCCCGCGGTTTCCTGAATTGTTTGAATTTTGATCTTTCATCTTTAATATTTACAAACAGTACCTTTCATCTTTAATATTTACAAACAGTACTGTGATTAGCACATTTTTTTTCGTGACACTGCAAGAACCATTTTAGAGCCTTGGAAGCCATCAAACGATTACACAGATGGCTCACCCAGGAAAGTGTGAGAGCCGTACCAGGGTCCTGGCAGTACCAAGAATTACGCATGTTGTGTGGGTTTTTTTAAATCAGAGGTAGGCCCTATTTAAATACGTTCATGGTAGAGCTTCTTCATAATAATGTGGACCAATTAATTTGAAGTGTATAAGTGTAATCAAAACTATAAGCAAAGAAGCATGATATTTTTAAAAACATCTAAATTAAACTGCAAATAATAAAAGAGTGTGTTTTTTCGTTGTAACATTGACAGTTTTGCAAACGAGATTGGTGAAGGTATTAATATGTTACTTGTGCACAACTTACTGTTTTGAAGATAAACATTGTACTTGCATTACCTGAATGAAGCTTGCAAGTTATTGATTATGCCTGTCATGGTGCAAATTGAGGTCTATCAATTCAGAAAAACACGGGCGACGCTGTCAAGGAGTATTTTAAAAATGCATTTTCTTCCTCCATATTCAATTTGTTAAAGGGGACTGCAGTGGATTTAAGCACATGCCGGTTGAATCTATGTTTACAGGTTAAGGAGTCTTTTAAAACAACAATTCAATTCTTTATTTAGAAATTGAAGTGGTATAATATTTCAGCAATTGTTATGCTTGGAGTTTTCAGGAGATGTTGGACATGAGCGCAAGTTGTCAATGGTCAGGTCGCTCGGAAGGCGATGATGGTGTTCACCATTCAACAGAATACATCTTCAACCTTAGATCCTATGCCAGGTATGCCTTCAGATCAAAGGTAGTTTTCTCGCAGAAGTTTCACACTGGAAGTTAAAATTGAGGTTTATGGCGCACCACATAAAAAGGTTATATTGCATCAACATGAAATGAACACTCCAAGGCCACTCTCCATTTACAGCTATATAAAAACATCTATAAATGGGAAGAATATCTATAGGGTTAACTGTTTCAAGCATTTGAAGTGTGCGACAGCATGCGAGTCGTTTAATGGTCTTAAATTGTCCATCCCCCACACACACCCACTCCTAAACGGCTTGATGGATTTTGACAAAACTTTTCAGGACCGAAGCATCGGTGTGATGTCTTGTTGTGCACGTTGTGCTTTCGGTTTGAATTTTTTTAAGTTAAATTTGTTGTCGCCGCTACTCCTAAACGCCTTGTTGGATATTGACAAAACTTTGCAGAAGTATCGGTATGATGTCGTGCTTTCGTTCCGGTTCGCTGATTTTTGATGGAGTTACGGCCCTTTGAATTTTTTACTTTAAATATAATATTGTCGCCGCTACTCCTCCTAAATAGCTTGTTGGGACTTGTTGAGAAACTTTGCAGGAAGCATTAGTATTATGTCTAGTTGTGCGTATTGCACTTTCAATCCGGATAGCTGATTTTTGACAGATTTATGACCCATCTTTTTTACTTTTAAATTTGTTGTCGCCGCTACTCCTCCTAAATGGCTTGATGCATTTTGACGAAACTTTGCAGTGGTATGAGACATCAGTTTTTCTCAAAAACAACCTCTAGTTTTAAAAAGTTTTACATACACAAAATATGACGATTGACTGAACATTTTTGTCAGTTTGATGTCAGGTGACTGCATTGCGACAGGTTGTAATGGGTATACTTTTAAGGAGTCAAACATTTTTCATCGACAACCAATCAGTATATTTATGTCTGTATATTTATTAATAAGTCCTTTTAAAGCCACATGTGCTGTTATGTGGCGTATAACAGCACATGTACAATTCAATTCTTTATTTAGAAATTGAAGTGGAATAATATTTCAGCAATTGTTATGCTTGGAGTTTTCAGGAGATGTTGACATGAGCGCAAGTTGTCAATGGTCGGGTCGCTCGGAAGGCGATGATGAAGGTGTCCAACAGATTCAACAGAATACATCCTCAACCTTAGATCCTATGACAGGTATGGTATGCCTTCAGATCAAAGGTATTTTTCTCGCAGAAGTTTCACACTGGAAGTTTAAATTGAGGTTTATGGCGCACCACATAAAAAGGTTATATTGCATCAACATGAAATGAACACTCCAGAGCCACTCTCCATTTACAGCTATATAAAAACATTTATATATATAAATGGGAAGAATATCTATAGGGTTAACTGTATCAAGCATTTGAAGTGTGCGACAGCATGCAAGTCGTTTAATGGTCTGAAATGGTCCACACACCCCCACACACACACTCCTAAATGGCTTGATGGATTTTGACAAAACTTTGAAGGAAGCATCGGTATGATGTCTTGTTGTGCATGTCTTGCTTTCAGTTTGATTCACTGATTTTTGACGGAGTTATATCTCTTTGCATTTGTTAAAGTTAAATTTGTTGTCGCCGCTACTCCTAAACGCCTTGTTGGATATTTACAAAACTTTGCAGAAGCATCGGTATGATGTCTAGTTGTGCATATCGTGCTGTCGTTCCGGTTTGCTGATTTTTGACAGAATTATGGCCCTTTGCATTGTTCACTTTAAATTTGTTGGCACCGCTATTCCTCCTAAACGGCTTGATGCATTTTGCCGAAACTTTGCAGGAAGTATGATGTCACGCTTTCGGTCTGGTTCGCTGATTTTTGACGGAGTTATGTCCCTTTGAGTTTTTTACTTTAAATTTTTTGTTGCCACTACTCCTAAATGGCTTGTTGGATATTGACAAAACTTTACTGAAGTATCGGTATGATGTCGTGCTTTCGTTCCGGTTCACTGATTTTTTATTGCCCTTTGAATTTTTTATTTTAAATATAATATTGTCGCCGCTACTCCTCCTAAATAGCTTTTACACCCCATCCCCCCACGTGCTGTTATTTGGTGCACATGTCACCTCCACCACCCCATCCCACACCCAACGATTTAACAATCTTTAAGTTTTATCACACCGTTTTATTTTTTCGAAATGAGCTCTATGCTCAATTTTATAGTGGTGCCATACTGGAATACCGTGCTGTAGACAAATAACATGATACAGACACCGGACTGACCAGTCCTAGAATTACGACTTTATATGCTTGGGACTACTAGTACCATGAAGTGTTTGTTATAATCCAGCCAGGGATTGAACCCACACGACTAAGATTGCAATGAGGCCCTTTTAATATAATATAGGTTTTAAATTTTCAGAAGTATTAAAAACTATTATATTTAAAATGGATTTTTTTTTATACATTTATAAATTTATTTTGTCTTTTTTGGAGACATTAATTTATTTATAAATATACTATCTTTTCAGATCTATGTTCTTCGGGAACGGTTTAGGTGCCAACAGATGAAGCCAAATGAAAATGAGAACAGTTTTAAGAGGGTTCGAGTCATCCTACAGAGGTTTAGATGTATACATATAGTGCTATGTTTTTCAATGGTGTATATATTTGCCTTAACACGGAAGTGGATCAGTCATAGAGTTAATTACCATTTTCCGACTGTCCCATACGTCTGTTTTAAATTTAAGTTTTACTCAGGACACCTCGAGCCGTAAAGCTTTTAAACTTCATACATGTTTGCATCTACAGGACAGCAATAATTAAGTCGGTTTGAGGTTCCAGAAGATGATGTTGAACGAACAATGAGGACAATTTTGAGAGGGTTTGAGGCCGCTTACCGGGGCTTAGATGTGTAGATAAATGGAGCTAATTGTTATCCAGGGGTGCAGTGTATATCTTTTTTAATAATTATGGTCTTTATTTAAAAAAACATTATTAATATACATGTAGGTCTCTGAGAAAACAAACAAATCAAAGATATGTTTACCTGTTATTTTAGAATCAGACAGTGTTTTCAAATGTGTTTCACATGAAGTCTATAGTTTAGTTTTGAAGGACAATAATATTAGTTTTCATATTTATTATGCACAAATCATCATTTGAATCCTTGAAAGCAAATTGATTTTGCAAACACCTGAGTGGATTATATTGCATCCCTAACATTTTTCAACATATAGTAGAATAAAGAGGGAAAAGACATAAAATGATGTGGGGTTAGTAAATTTGGGTGCTAATTTAACTGTTTTATTAACTACAAGGTTGCTGTGTGTCCCTTCAGTGTATATTCAATGTAAATAAGTGCTCAATATTATATTCAGTCTGTAAGTGTTTCTACCAAACTTTTTCATGTTAAAGTGAAATTTAATAGATGTTTCGTTTTAGTTTATTTTTTCACATTGCATTTTGCATATCAGTTGTTTGTTTTATAGTTTAAATATTTCAATATAAAAATGCTTAGGTAACACTTTTCCAGTGTCAAATAGCTTTGAATTTCATTTCTGCCGTTTCACCAATATCACTTTTTAAGATTAAAATTATGTAACATGTTATTTCCATGTATTGTTCAACATTTGCTGCTGAGATATAGTGATGTTATTTATTCTGTTAAATTTGAATCCTGTACAGGGGGACCTAGATTAAGTACATATAAACTTTATTGCCTTTATTACTGATTGTTTCTTATTGATCACATCCTTATGTATTCCATGCTCTAGCGGTCAAAGACCTGTAGTGCTTATCTTTGACCTGTAGTGCTTATAGTGGCGCATCATTTTGACTACATTTACGTTTCCATTTATATCTGCTCAAATTTTCACTAGCCCTCGGAGGACCCTTTATTGAAAAAGAAAGACGAAGCTTTTTAAATCCTTCATTTACGCAGCTTTCACAAAGATCTGCACAGAAGCTTCGTAATAGCTGTGTAAAAACTGCGTTTTACGCCAATACCGCCAGTTTTTACGCAGCTATTGCGAAGCTTTTACGCAGCTTTAACAAAGATCTGCATCAAAGCTTCGTTAATGCAGACCTGCGTAAAAGCTGCGTTTTACGCAACTTTTACAGAGATCTGCGTAAAAGCTGCGTTTACGCAGACCTGCGTAATAGCTACGTAAAAGCTAGCGGTATTGGCACCTGCGTAAAAGCTGCGTTTTACGCAGCTTTTACAGAGATCTGCGTAAAAATTGCGTTTATGCAGACCTGCGTAAAAGCTAGCGGTATTGGCACCTGCGTAAAAGCTGCGTTTTACGCAGCTTTTACAGAGATCTGCGTAAAAGCTTCGTTTATGCAGACCTGCGTAATAGCTACGTAAAAGCTAGCGGTATTGGCACCTTCGTAAAAGTTACGCAGCTTTTGCTCAGCTTGTTTGTTAATGCTATGTTTTGCATCATTTTTGTAAAATCTGCGCAAAAGCTGCGTATACGAAGAAATACGCAGGTGCCAATACCGCTAGCTTTTACGTAGCTTTTACGTACGTTTTACGTAGCTTTTGAAATAATTTTAGCTACGCAAAACGTACGTATAAGGTAGCTTTTTTTGACAAGGGAACCACAAACTTACAAATTTGATATTGCAAATCACAGAAACAATCTTGATTTGACAAAAAATGAACGTCACTTGTAAGCTACTCACAGAACTATGCATTGAATCAGGACTAAGAATTCTCAATGGTAGATCTTTAGGTGACTCCTTGGGTTATTTCACACATTTTCACAACAACGGTGGCAAGAGTGTTTTTTCGCATTTTTTCTGAGCTAGAAAAGAATACAATAAGCTAAAAAAAATATAAAAAGAAACAATTTAATAAACTTAATGGTTGAAAGACTGGAAAATCTTCATGAAAATAACCCAAATAATTTTTGGGAAGTTTTTAACAAATTGTCCGAAAACAAATCTAAATTGTCGGAAAACATCACTATCTCCTAGTGGACTAAATATTTCAAAGAACTGTACTCAGTGACAACTTGTGACAATCCATTTTTACATTACCCAAAGACACCTTAAATCCTAATGATCTAGATTATCTCTTTACTTGTAAAGAGATTAAAGCAGGAATATTGAAGCTCAAAAACAACAAATCAGTTGGCTTGGATTTAATTGCAAATGAAATGCTTAAATGTGCAGGACCAACATTATTGCTCCCACTTACAAAACTTTTTAATACTACCCTAACACTTGAAATATTTCCGGAAATATGAAACATCTCCCTCATTTCAACAATTAACAAAAAAGGTGATCCAAATAACTGCAATAACTATAGAGGTATTAGTATTATAAGCTGTTTAGGTAAACTTTTCACCTATTGCGATCAAGATTATAAAACTAATTAGAAGACAAACAGTTTTTAGCTCTACTGGCCGCTTATGGGATGCTGAGTTAGTTAAAAATGCTGCATTTTGCCTCGTTAAGACGATAGGGCCTTCATTTTTCATCGTATCTTTACCAAACTTTACCAGATTGTTAATGTCAATGAAAGATCGGACAAGTTCGAAAACCAGCGAGATCGGACCAGTAACAGCGGAGTTATGACCCTTGATTTAGTTAAAAATGCTACATTTTGCCTCGTTTTTCATCCGATCTTGACCAAACTTTACCAGATTTTTAATGTCAATAAAAGCTCGAACAAATTCGAAAACTAGCCAGATCGGACTAGTAACAGCGGAGTTATGGCCCTTGTTTTAGTTAAAAATGCTATATTTTGCCTTAAGTCGCTAAGGGCCTTCATTTTTCATCTGATCTTTACCAAACTTTACCAGATTTTTCTTTTTTACTTTTCTTTTTTTCTTTTATTCTTTTCTTTTTTTCTTTTTTTTAATTTTTTTTAATCGTTTTTTTTTTTTTTTTATTCATTTTTTTTATTATTTTTTTTTATTTTTATTTTTATTATCTCTACCGGCCAAGTTCGAAACCAGCCAGATCAGACCAGTAACGGTGGAGTTATGGCTCTTGATTTAGTTAAAAATGCTATATTTTTCCTCTTTAAGACGATAGTACTCGCTTCATTGATGTTATAAGAGTCATATTAGCCAGTAGAGTGTCCACAGGCCTTTTGGGCCTCTTGTTTATTATTTTTTTAGCTCTATGTTGGACCAGTCTGACCAGTAACAGAGGAGTTATGGCTCTTGATTTAATTAAAAATGCTATATATTGCCTCGTTAATACAGTAGGGCCTTCATGTTTCATCTGATCTTTACCAGACTTTACCAGATTCTTTAGTTATGGCCCTTGATCTAGTTAAAAAGCTGGTTTTTGCCCGAAACTTTCAAAAAAACATAAATGGCAGTCCCTCGCTTCATTGATGTTATAAGAGCCATGTTAGCCAGTAGAACGTCCACAGGCCCTCTTGGGCCTCTTGTTTAATCAGTATCAGGCTGGCTTTAGACCTGACCAGAGAACTGCGGACCATATTTTTGCTATTAAAACTATAATTAATAAGTACTTGTATAACAAGGAAAAACCAATTTACTGCTGCTTTGTTGATTTCACCAAGGCATTTGATAAATTTTGGAGAGAGGCACTATTCTACAAAATCTCTCAAGCAAGGATCTGTGGTAAATTTTTCAATCTTCTAACTCACATGTACACACAGTCACACACACAATTTAGAATTAAGCGAACAGCATCAATGGGTATCAAAACAGAAGCAAAGAGAGGAGTGAAACAGGGCGATAGCTTAAGCCCACTACTATTTAATATTTACATAAATGATATTACGGATACTTTTGATTCCAGACTCACTGACCCTATACAACTAAACAAGATCAATTTCAACTGCTTACTTTACGTAGATGATCTACTCTTACTTTCCGAATCCCCAAATGGTCTCCAACACAGTATAGACGCATTGTCTGAATATTGCCAAAAATGGAAACTTGAAGTTAACATTAACAAAACTAAGATAATAATCTTTAATAAAAGAACACTTAAAGAAAAATACTTCAAGCACTTCAGCTTTAGAAACAATTTAATAGAAATAGTAGACTCATTCCAATATCTAGCTTGGCATCACATTACAATACAGGGGAGATTTCAAACAAGCTGCAGAACAATTACAGCTGAAAGCAAGCAAAGCTTCATTCGCTTTAAGAAGCAAACTTAAAGGACTAAAAGATTTACCGGTCAAAATGCAGCTCAAACTTTTTGACTGCATGATTGTACCAATACTTACTTATGGCAGTGAGATCTGGATATCTGATTACAAACCAGATTTTATGAATGATAACTCAGCTTTCGAGAAAGTACATGTTAAGTATTGTAAATACATTCTTGGTGTACATAGCAAAACTACAAATATTGCTTGTCGGGCAGAGCTTGGCAGATACCCTATGCTCATAGTCATACTTAAAAACATGTTTAATTACTACAATAGACTTAAACAACTCCCTTTGAATAGAATTTTACTAAAAAATGCTTTTGTAGCAGATCCCAGTATAACTATACAACATCCTGTAAATCTTGGTGCAGTACTCTCCTCAAATTACAACCAGATATAAATTATACATTAGACCCTGATAGTTCGGTTTTCGAAAAAAAGATCAAAGATTATTTTCAAAACATATTTAAAGAAAGAATGAAAAATTAAGCATGTTACGGATACGAAATTAACATTATCCTGTAATCTATACACGTTTCAATCGAGCACGATATTTAGATATTCTCCCTAAAAAACAGCACCGGTCTGTCATTACAAAACTGAGAACAAGTGCTCATTATCTAAATATAGAAATGGACAGATATAAAATCCCAAAAATCCCAAGAGATAATAGGTACTGCGGCCCTTTCTGCAAAAACAGAGTAGAAACTGAACAACATTTTATTTCAGAATGCCCACTATATAACAAAGTTAGAAACACTACAATTAATAGTGTGTTTACCCCTTCACAGAGAGAGAGTACCACACAGGATCAGTTAAATCTTGTGTTAACTGTGTTAAATCCCTAACTTTTACTGAAGGTTTAGCAAAAAGTAACTTTATACTTAAGTCCCTTCAACTACGAATTGAAATTAATTAATTATACTAGTAACTTGTCTTAGACGATTAATATTAATATGCTAAGTATGTAATTTTAATTTTACTTTGTATCTTTACTCTTATATGTCTGTACATTGTGTGGAATACGCTATGATATGATTGGCTTTCTGAATAAACGTATTGTATTGTATTGTATTGTATTGTATTTACCACAGGTACCCGGATACCCTACATGGATTCCGCCATCCACTCGTACAAGCTGCTGGATGATTATAGTCGGGGAGACCTGAAGTTGGTTGTGTAGGTTGTTCAGGTTTGATGAAAGTTGACTGGTTGCTTTTTAAGTAAGTAAAAAACTTGAAGATAAATACAGATGTTTAAGGTTTTGTTTTTTCAGTGCTTCGAAAACATACATAGGCCATGTTTCCCTGTCATAATTTAAAAAAAAAAAGAAACTTGAAGAGACCCATTCAAATATATGTTTCTTTTAACAAAAACCCTTTTATCTCGACTAATCAAAGAAGAATAAGAGAGCTTATGTAATCACGTTTGCGTCCCAATCCATATTGAGTTCTGTGTGTAAGCTTTGTTTACAGGTCTATTTCTTAGATAAAAATAAAGACATTTTAATAGCTTTAGAAAGAGAGTGTGAACTCTAGCAACCCAACTGAGACTTTATCTGATGGACGGCTGTTTCAATCCTTGATTGTAGGGGAAAAGAAAGACCACTTTCATAAATCATAGCAAAATGTTGGGAATTGAAAGGATTTTGGAAGCATATGTCGGGTGAGACAGCGGCGTGGAACCTATCTATTTTTTAAATGGCTTCTAGCTGATTGTTGATTTTGTACATCATGATCAGTCTTTAGCTAAAAATCTGTCTGCGATTTTTTAGCCTCTTCCAGTTTGTATTGTATCATCTCAACTATGCTTGATCTATCACCGTAGCAATTGGTGACAATGTGCACTGTCAGCCTTTGTACCATCTCAAGCTTGTATGCATCTGGTCTGCTTGGGTCTTGACTTAGACAGATCTGATGTTGAGGTTTCATATGACGGGAATCTGATGGTCGATTAGTCCATACAAATGTTGAATGTGCATCCTAATCCTAAATATTGTGTTGGTCACATGCTGTAGGATTTGCTTGTGTAGAACATAGTCGTGGATGATGTTGCTTCTCTTTCTGGTAATGGTAAGGATGTTACATATGTCCGGGTGAAAGTCCATTTTCCATCTCATCTACCAAGTCGATGTCGTTGATGTAGAAATGAATAGGCTTGGTCCTAGTACTATCCCTGTCCTAGTACTATATACTTATCCCTGATTCGACACTGGTCTTGTCCAACGATAATTCCCGAGCAACAACTACCTGTGATCTGTTAGAAACGCATTTATCTATCTGGTGGTTTCCCTCATATTCCATACATAGTGGTGGAGTTTGTGCATTAGCTTGATGTAGCTGACTTTATAAAATACCTTGAAGTTCATTTTCCATATTTGCTGTTATGTTGTCTGTGAATTTCAGCAGCTGTGTTTACATGATCTGCCCTTGCACAAGTTGTGCTGCAATAAGAAGAAGATGTTGTGTTTAGCTGCATGTTCATGGCTGATTGCAATGTGTTTGAGGATTTTGTGGCACACACATGTCAGAGAGATGGGCCTATAGTTCTCTGCCTGGTACTTCTGACCTTTTTAGCTCTACTGGCCAAGGGCCAGCAGAGCTTATGGGATGCTGTGTTGTCCGTCGTCCGTCGTCCGTCTGTCTGTCGTCTGTCTGTCTGTCGTCTGTCGTCCGTTAACTTTTCTTCAAACGACTTCTTCTCAGAAACCGCTTGGCTAATTTTGACCAAACTTCACGTGGATGATCCTTAGTTGAATGCTTTTTAGATTTGTTAAAATTAGGTCAATGCTACATCCAAGATGGCTGCCATTACCATATATGGTCGAAACCTTAAAAAATCTTCTTTTCCAGAACCGCTAGACAGATTTCAACAGTTTTTCTTTTAAAATGATCGCCAACGCCTAGACTATCAAGTTTGTTCAAATAAAGTCCCCGGGGTCAAAAATGGCCGTGCCCCGGGGGTCCAAAATTTGTATATTGAGGTTTTGCATGTTTTTCATATAGACATATAGGAAAAAACTTTAAAAAATCTTCTTCTCTGAAACCACAAGGCACAGAGCTCTCATGTATCACATGTAGCATCAGCTTATGGTCCTCTACTAAGTTTGTTCAAATGGTGACCCTGGGGTCAAATTTGTCCCCGCCCCGGGGGTCACAGTTTTACATAGACTTGTATAGGGAAAAACTTAAAAAATCTTCTTCTCTGAAACTGCAAGAGCCAGAGGTTTAATATTTTGCATTTGCTATAAGCTTGTGGTCCTCTTTCAAGTTTGTTCAAATGGTGACCCAGGGGTCACAGTTTTACATAGGCTTGTATAGGGAAAAACTGAAAAAAATCTTCTTCTCTGGAACCACATGGCACAGAGCTCTCATGTAATACATGTAGCATCAGCTTATGGTCCTCTACTAAGTTTGTTCAAATGATGACCCGGGGGTCAAATTTGTCCCCGCCCCGAGGGTCACAGTTTTACATAGACTTGTATAGGATTTCTTTTTTAAAAATCTTCTTCTCGCCAACTACAAGAGTCAGAGGTTTGATATGTTACATTTATTATAAGCTTATGGTCCTTTACCAAGTTTGTTCAAATAGTGACAATAGTGACCCTGGGGTCACATTTGGTCCCGCCCAAAGGGTCACATGTTTTACATAGACATGTATAGGGAAAAACTTAAAAAATCTTCTTCTCTGAAACTGCAAGAGCCAGAGGTTTAATATTTTGGTGTTGCTATAAGCTTATGGTCCTTTACCTATTTTGTTCAAATGGGGACCCTGGGGACACATCTGGCCCTGCCCCGGGGATTCACAGTTTTACATAAATGCTTGTAGAGGGAAAAACTGAAGAAAAAAAATCTTCTCTGGAACTGCAAGAGCCAGAGGTTTAATATTTTGCATTTGCTAAAAGCTTATGGTCTTTTACCAAGTTTGTTCAAATGGTGACCCTGGGGTCACATTTGGCCCCGCCCCAAGGGTCACATGTTTTACATAGACATGTATAGGGAAAAACTTAAAAAATCTTCTTCTCTGAAACTGCAAGAGCCAGAAGTTTAATATTTTGCTGTTGCTATAAGCTTATGGTCCTTTACCAATTTTGTTCAAATGGGGACCCTGGGGTCACATCTGGCCCCGCCCCGGGGGTCACAGTTTTACATAAATGCTTGTATAGGGAAAAACTGAAAAAAATCTTCTTCTCTGGAACTGCAAGAGCCAGAGGTTTAATATTTTGCATTTGCTGTAAGTTTATGGTCCTTTACCAAGTTTGTTCAAATGGTAACCCTAGGGTCACATGTTTTACATAGACATGTATAGAGATTTTTTATTTATTTTTTTTTAAATATTTTTTTTTGATTTTTTTTTTTTGATTTTTTTTTTTTTGATTTTTTTTTTTTTTAAATATCTTTTCTATTTTTTTGAAATGTTTTTTTTTTGCAATTTTTTTTTGCAATTTTTTTTGCAATTTTTTTTGAATTTTCTTTTTTTTTTAAATATTTTTTTTCTTTTTTAGCTCTATGTTCGACCATTCGGACCAGTAACAGCGGTGTTCTTGATTTAGTTAAACATGCTATATGTTGCCTCGTTGATACGGTTGGGCCTTCATTTTTCATCTGATCTTTACCAAACTTTACCAGATTCTTTAGTTATGGCCTTTGATTTAGTTAAAAAGCTGTTTTTTGCCCGAAACTTTCCAAAAAACGTAAATGGCAGTCACTCACTTCATTGATGTTATAAGAGCCATGTTAGCCAGTAGAGCGTCCACAGGCCCTCTTGGGCCTCTTGTTTGAAGGCTGGTATTATAAGAGCTGTTGTCTATGTATCTGGGAACTCACCTTTGTCTGAAGATGATAGTCTATATAGGTGAGATCTGCTGTTGGTTTTATATTGTCAGTACCAGCTACTTTGTGTGAATTGAAGCCGTTTAGAAGTTTCTGCACTTCATTTCTGTTGATGTCTATATCTGGGACAGAAGAGAAGTCGCCTGAGCTTTTCAAAAACTTTTCTTGTAATTGTGGATTCATCTGACCATAGGAATCTATTCGATAATAAGAGTAGGGCAAGGTTCCCGGATTCCTTTGTATCCTTCCCCTCTCTCTGGGGCGGCTCTAAATAACCTATACACTGTGTTGATGAGCCGTTAAACAACATTCAATTCAATTCAATTCCTCTAAGATGAATTTAAATTGTTAATTTAAGATGCTAGTTTTACATTATCTTTAAGTGCTGTGATGTTGCTGTTGTATGCCTATTTGTGTTTTAATGTATGTCCAAAAACCATATATCATGGAGGTTCCTTTGTTTGATTCTTCTGGTGCTTGGGTCTTCTGGTTTCAGGATGATTGTCTCCTCCTGTGTATGACCAATATGCCTTTGTTTTCTTTGAAATAGATTCTTGGTGGTTTTAAATTTAATAGTATGCTTCTTGTCTGCTGAATTCTTCTTTTTCTTGTATAGCCTGTCTGGCTTTTTCATTAAAACTTTAATTTCTATGGTGATCCAAGGAAATTCATAATTCATAATGTAATATTTTATTTTGTAATATTCGACAGTTTCCATATTTATGTTTAAGGGTAGCACCAGGAACCTCTAATTCTTTGTACTCCCTGGTAAGGGTAGCACCAGAAACCTCTAATACTTTGTACTCCCTGGTAATTCAACATTAGGTGATTCCTCTGCAGACCTTGTGTTGACTAAGGTTTCTAGTTCTTGGTGTAGCTCTAAATATAATAGTCCCTCTGCCATTATGCAAGTCCTTAACAATGCTGCTCGCATTGCATACTCAAGTTCTATAGCCCCTAGCAGAGCCTCACAATGGTGCAGTTCTAAGGGTTATAGTCCACCTGCCATTGTACCAAGAGGAGAATTCCCTCAATGAAACAACATTATGTCTGCACTTGGATTTCTAGTTCTTTCACCAAGGGCACAGTAGAGTGTGGACTTGTTCACTTTACAAAGCCCACTTTATAGATTTTGTACAACTCCACATGATTTCATAAGCAAGATAAATAATAAATAATACCCAAATTTTACAAAATTGCTTACTTTAAATTTGTAAATATTAATATACAGGCTATGTGCACATTTCTGTATAATAAATATGGTTTTGACAGTATAAATGTTTCTCTAATGCTAACGTAAACTCTTAGCCAATGTGAACATTAAACCCTTTGTGATTAAGAATGTTGTTGATGATGTTATCAATCTTGATAGTTTGGTGACAATGGCATATAAAGAACATAAATGTAGCTTCCAACAGAGGCATATGTGTCCCTGTTTTCTAAAACAATTTCATAACCATAACAATTATTTTTTTTCTATGAATTATAACTGTGCATCAATATCATGAACTGTGCATCAATATCATGAACTGTGCATCAATATCATGAACTGTGCATCAATATCATGTAATTTAAAGGAATTTCATTAGGATTGGTAGTTTTTCAGAATTGTTTAAAACATTATTTTCCTAACTACGGTTATGCCCGATGGTTAGTTATTTTAAACTAAGTAGCGGTAACAAATTTGTGAAGTATTGCAGTGCAAGTATCGCGTCTAGATTGGGCAGAGGTATTCCACGTGATATAATTTTGGTATATTTAGCCCCCAATTCCTGATGGACCCTTTAAGACATATTGCAAATTCTTTATTTATATATATATATATAGAACTGATTAATCTTTTAGATAAACTATGATATGTACTTTTAGTGTTTTATAACTGCAATATTTATTAGCTCTTATTATGGCCGAAGGCCAGGCGATTCAGCCAGGTGAGCTTATATTTACCACCAAATGTGTCAAATGTTTATCATTAGTACCGTTTGGACACTATACAGCCTTAAACTAGTAGATTTATACAGGTCCTCTTTGGGGTCCTGTTTTAGTTGCTTTTATAAAATACAGATTTTGAATAGCATATTCATATTGCATCCATTGACAATCATATCTTGTTATAAATAAAATAAATGCTGTTTTCTAGGTCAGTATTGTAAATTCTGTTTAGCAATACACTTGTCATCAGTGCCCCAGATAAGCAGTGTCTCCTCATACTTCACATGGGTTGACCCTTAACCCGCAGGCTGATCAGGGTTTACCATGTCTGGCTGCTGATCAGTCATTTTCCCCAAAACAGCCCTTTTTCACATAAATGGAATGGTCTTAATTCAAAGAAAGAACAGTCCCATTATATATATGTAGCAGGTTAAGGGTTAAATATTGTTTGTTACCCAAATAATATTCCAGACATTCGTTTCAGATACACACACATTTTTTTTTATACTTGCTTTAATGTTGGTAGCCCCGTGTGGTTCCCGGGGGCCCCGTTTGGTCACGGGGCAAAGAATAGGGCCACTGCAGATCCCTTTGGAGGGGTAGGCAGAGGGGTAGAATCCCCCCAAATTCATGTTTATTTTATCATTTTTAGTTCATGTTCATTAAAGGTCTTCATCATGATCCCTGCATTTTTTCAGGTGCCATCTCGCTCACATCAAAAGAGCAGTTGCAAAAAAACAATAAACGTGGCTTCAGCGTAAATGGAGTTTCTTCGATAGAATTTGCAGCAACTCTGCAGTTCAGGGTGAGAAGATTCTAGGCCCATTTTCCATATTCTATCTCGATGTAAATGGAGGATGAGCCTGGCATGTTCATGCCTGTTAGGCGCCATATAACCTTTTATGTGTTGGTGCGCCTTAAAACCCCAATTCAATTCAATTCAATTCAATGTCGGTATCTGTTAACCTTTTACGGCAATCTCACATCTCAGAAAACGCTAAATCTCAATAAAGTTTTATACATGTATTCACTTTCATTTCATACAGACAAGTTTCATAACTCTGTCATGAGCGTTGCAGAATTATGCCCCTTTCAACTTATTTTTCCAATAAATAGACAAGGCCTTGAAAGTCGAGCGCTCTGTCATCTGACAGCTCTTGTTTGTTTTTTCGAGTTATTGATTATTTTCAATTATTTTTAATTTGAGGGAATTACCATTACAGTTGCAAATGCTATCTAGGGCACTGTAAGTCATTGCTAGACTTGAATAAATATCAAGAATAACATGTATTATAAATTAAACGAATGTCACCTCCGAAAGCTATCGGCTAAAACGAGCCCATAATTCTGCGAAAAGTTAATGGACCGGAACAGCATGACGAAATGATAACTAGACTTCCTACTGATATTTCCTACTACATCAAAAACTGATCCGTCGTCCGTCCGTCGTCAACTTTTGTCTCGTTAAGACGATAGGGCCTTCATTTTTCATCTGATCTTTACCAAACTTTAACAGGTTGTTAATATCAATGAAAGCTCGGATGAGTTCGAAAACCAGCCAAATCAGACAAGTAACAGCGGAGTTATGGCCCTTGAGTTAGTTAAAAATGCTATATTTTGCCTCGTTAAGACGATAGGGGCTTCATTGTTCATCCGAACTTTACCAATCTTTATCAGATTGTTAATATCAATGAAAGCTCGGACAAGTTTGAAACCAGCCATATCGGATTGGTAAAAGCGGAGTTATGGCCCTTGGTTTAGTAAAAAATGCTATATTTTGCCTCGTTAAGACGATAGGGGCGTCATTGTTCATCCGATCTTTACCAAACTTTATCATATTGTTAATGCCGTTGAAAGCTCGAACATTTTCGAAAACCAGCCATATTGGACCAGTAACAGAGGAGTGAGTTATGGCCCTTGAATTAGTTAAAAATGCTATATTTTGCCTCGTTAAGATGATAGGGGCTTCATTGTTCATCCGATCTTTAGCAAACTTTATCAGATTGT
The DNA here is from genome assembly GCA_037043455.1 of Cyrtodaria siliqua. NCBI lineage: Eukaryota > Metazoa > Mollusca > Bivalvia > Adapedonta > Hiatellidae > Cyrtodaria > Cyrtodaria siliqua. The sequence continues at coordinate 60,558 of JAWPHD010007390.1, forward strand.
TAATATCAATGAAAGCTCAATCAAGTTCGAAAAACATTCATATCGGACCAGTAACAGCGGAGTTATGGCCCTTGATTTAGTTCAAAATGATATATTTTGCCTTGTTAAGACGATAGGGCCTTCATTTTTCATCAGATCTTTACCAAACTTTATCAGATTGTTAATGTCTATGTAAGCTTGGTCAAGTTTGAAAACCAGCCAGATCGAACCAAACAGCGGAGTTATGTCCCTTGATTTTGTTAAAAATGCTATAATTTGCCTCGTCATACAATAGGATATTCATTTTGCATCTGATCTTTGCCAAACTTTAGCAGATTTTATGACTTTCTTTTTTACGTTATTATTTTTATTTATTTTTAAATTTTCTTATTTTTTAGCTCTACTGGCCAAGGGCCAGCAGAGCTTATGGGATGGTGTGTTGTCCGTCTTCCGTCGTCCGTCGTCCGTCGTCCGTCCGTCGTCCGTCCGTTAACTTTTGCTTGTGTACACTCTAGAGGCCACATTTCTGATGCAATCATCATGAAACTTTGTCAGAATGTTTGTCTCAATGAAATCTCGGTCAAGTTCGAAAATGGGTCATGTGGGGTCAAAAACTAGGTCACTAGGTCAAATATTGGAAAAACCTTGTGTACACTCTAGAGGCCATATTTTTGACCCGAGCTTGATGCAACTTTGTCAGAATGTTTGTCTTAATTATATCTTGGTCAAGTTTGAAAATGGGTCATATGGGGTTAAAAACTAGGTCACTAGGTCAAATACTTGAAAAACCTTGTGTACACTCTAGAAGCCGTATTTCTGACCCAATTTTGATGAAACTTTGTCAAAATGTTTGTCTTAATTATATCTTGGTCAAGTTCAAAAATGGGTCACATGGTGTTAAAAACTAGGTCACTAGGTCAAACTTTGGAAAAACCGTGTGTACACTCTAGAGGCCATATTTTTGACCCTATCTTGATGAAACTTTGTCAGAATGTTTGTTTCAATGAAATCTCGGTCAAGTTCAAAAATGGGTCATGTGGGGTCAAAAACTAGGTCACGAGGTCAAATACTTAAAAAAACTTGTGTACACTCTAGAGGTCATATTTGTTACCCAATCTTGATGAAATGTTGTCAAATTGTTTATCTTAATTATATCTTGATCAAGTTCGGAAATGGGTCACATGAAATTAAAAACTAGGTCACTAGGTCAAATATTGGAAAAACCTTGTGTACACTCTAGAGGCCATATTTTTGACCCGAGCTTGATGCAACTTTGTCAGAATGTTTGTCTTAATTATATCTTGGTCAAGTTTGAAAATGGGTCACATGGGGTTAAAAACTAGGTCACTAGGTCAAATACTTGAAAAACCTTGTGTAAACTCTAGAAGCCGTATTTCTGACCCAATCTTGATGAAACTTTGTCAAAATGTTTGCCTTAATTATATCTTGGTCAAGTTCAAAAATGGGTCACATGGTGTTAAAAACTAGGTCACTAGGTCAAACTTTGGAAAAACCGTGTGTACACTCTAGAGGCCATATTTTTGACCCGATCTTGATGCAATTTTGTCAGAATATTTGTCTCAATTATAGCTTGCTAAAGTTCGAAAATGGGTCACACAGGGTCAAAAACTAGGTCACTAGGTCAAATACTTGAAAAACCTTGTGTACACTCTAGAGGCCATATTTCTGACCCGATCTTGATAAAACTTTGTCTTAATTATATTTTGGTCAAGTTCAAAAATGGGTCCCATGGGGTCAAAAACTAGGTCACTAGGTCAAATACTTGAAAAACCTTGTGTACACTCTAGACACCATGTAGTACGACTCGATTCATCAATGGTATAACAGCCAGTAGAGCGTTCACAGGCCCTCTTGGGCCTCTTGTTTATAGAATGGCGTTTTGTTTTTAAACAAATGCACCTAAATGTCATCTTAGCACTGGTCATCTCAGCAAACTGTAAACTTCATTGGTTTTTAGCTCTACTGGCCAAGGGCCAGCAGAGCTTATGGGATGGCGAGTTGTCCGTCGTCCGTCCGTCGTTAACTTTTGTCTCGTTAAGACAATAGGGCCTTCATTTTTCATCCGATCTTTACCAAACTTTAACAGGTTGTTAATATCAATGAAAGCTCGGACAAGTTCGAAAACCAGCCAGATCGGACCAGTAAGAGTGGAGTTATGGCCCTTGATTTAGTTAAAAATGCTATATTGCTATATTTTGCTTCGTTAAGACGATAGGGCCTTCATTTTTCATCCTATCTTTACCAAACTTTACCACATTGTTAATATCAATGAAAGCTCGAACAAGTATGAAAATCAGCCATATCGGACTAGTAACAGCGGAGTTATGGCCCTTGATTTAGTTAAAAGTGCTATATTTTGCCTCGTTAAGACGATAGGGACTTCATTGTTCATCCGATCTTTACCAAACTTTATCAGATTGCTAATGTTGTTTAAAGCTCGAACAAGTTCGAAAACCAGCCAGATCGGACCAGTAACAGTGGAGCTATGGCCCTTGATTTAGTTAAAAATGTTATATTGCTATATTTTGCCTCGTTAAGACGATAGGGCCTTCATTTTTCATCCTGTCTTTACCAAACTTTACCACGTTGTTAATATCAATGAAAGCTCGGACAAGTTAGAAAACCAGCCATATTGGACCAGTATTAACGGAGTTATGGCCCTTGATTTTGTTCAAAATGCTATATTTTGCCTCGTTAAGATGATAGGGCCTTCATTTTTCATCCTATCTTTACCAAACTTTACCACATTGTTAATATCAATGAAAGCTCGGACAAGTTTGAAAACCAGCCATATCAGACTTTTAATAGCGGAGTTATGGCCCTTGATTTAGTTAAAAAGGCTATATTTTGCCTCGTTAAGACGATAGGGTCTTCAATTTTCATCCGATCTGTACCAAACATTACCAGATTGTTAATATCAATGAAAGCTTGGACAAATTCGAAAACCAGCCACATAGGACCAGCAACACTGGAGTTATGGCCCTTGATTTGGTAAAAAAATCTATATTTTGCCTCGTTAATATGATAGTGTCTTCATTTTTCATCCGATCTTTACCAAACTTTACCAGATTGTTACTATCAATGAGTCCGGTAAGTTTGAAAACCAGCCAGATTGGACCATTTACACTGGAGTTATGGCCCTTGATTTTCTGAAATATGCTATATTTTGGCCTCATTAAGAAGAAAGGACCTTCGTTTGGCCAGATTTCATTGACATATTTCAGGGATGATCAGTACCAAGCCTAGTTGTACATATCGTCACTGGTTCCGGTTGAATGATTTTGGCGGAGTTATGTCCCTTTAAAGGTTTTAATACACAAACTTTGTCCTGACTAGTTCTCCTGGATTTAAATGAAACGTTTTAGTGATGAATAGTTCCAGGTCTAGTTGTGCAAATCTTTGCCGTGTTCCGGTTGAATGATTTTTGGCAGAGTTATGGTCCTTTAAAGGTTTTAATACACAAACTTTGTCTGGACTATTCTTCTGAGCATCTTCCCACATTTCAAGGAAACTTTACAGGGATGATCAGCACCAAGCTTAGTTGTGCATATCATCATCGCATTCCGGTTAACAGATTTTTGATGGAGTTATGGCCCTTTAAAGGTTTTTAATACACAAACATTTTCCGGGCTAGTTCTCCTGAACCCCTGGCTGGATTTTAATGAAACTTGATAAGGATGATTAGTATCAAGCCTAGTTGTGCATATCATCGCCATATTCGGGTTGAATGATTTTTGGCAGAGTTTTGGCCCTTTAAAGGTTTTAAAAGAGAAACGTCCTGATTAGTCTGTTCTGAACTCCTTGCTGGATTTCAACGAATCTTGATGGGGGTGATCAGTACCAAGCCTAGTTGCACCTGTCATTGCCGTGTTCTTGTTAAATGAATTTTGGCAGAGTTATGACCCCTTAAGGGTTTTAATACACTAACTTTGTACAGACTAGTTTTCCTGAACCTCTGGCTGGATTTCAACGAAACTTGTCAGGGACAATCAGTACCAAGCCTAGTTGCGTATATCATCACCATTGAACAATATTTGAAAGAGTTATGACCCCTTGTGCATAAACTTTATCTTTAGCCAGTAGAGCGTCCACAGGCCCTCTTGGGCCTCTTGTTAGCTCTACTGATCAGAGATCAGCAGAGCTTATGCCGTGGTGCGGCGTCCGGCGTCCGGCCGTCCGTCCGTCTGTCTGTCCGTAAACTTTTTTTTGTAGCGACTTCTCCTCTGAAACTACTGAATGGATTTTCATGAAACTTTACAGAAATGTTGTCCATGAAGTCTAGTTGATCCTAGCAAAAATTCATGTTGATGTGAAATCCAAGATGGCCACCAGATCTAAAAATAGGTTTTTAAAAAACAAGTTTGTAGCGACTTCTTCATGAAAACTATAAGTGATATTGATATGGGACTTTTTCTAAAATGATCAGCATGACATGATGTTGGTCCTTGTCAAAAATCGTTTTGATTCAACGTTAAACATGGCTGCCAGAGGCCATCTTTGTTTACATACAGTTATATAGTAAAAACTTGTAGCGACTACTCCTTTGAAACTACTTGACAGATTTTCATGAAACTTTACAGGAATATTGCTCTTAATGTCTAATTGATCCTAGCAAAATTTCAGATCAGCCAGAAATTCAAGATGGCCGCCACAGCTAAAAATAGATTTTTAAAAAAGAAGTTTGTAGCGACTACGTCTTGAAAACTATAAGTGATAATGATATGGGACTTTTTGTAAAATGATCAGCATGACATGATGGTTATAAGAGTCAAGCATTATTTTGATTCGACGTTAAACATGGCTGCCAGTGGCCATCTTTGTTTACATAGAGTTATTTGATGAAAACTTGTAGCGACTACTCCTCTGAAACTACTTGACGGATTTTTATGAAACTTCAAAGGAATGTTGCTCTTGATGTCTAATTGATCCTAGCAAAATTTCAGGTCGCCCGGAAATTCAAGATGGCTGCCATGGCTAAAAATAGATTTTCAAAATACAAGTTTGTAGCGACTACTACTTGAAAACTATAAGTGATATTGATATTGGACTTTTTGTAAAATGATCAGCATGACATGATGTTGGTCCTTGTCAAAAATTGTTTTGATTCAACGTTAAACATGGCTGCCAGCAGCCATCTTTGTTTACATAGAGTTATATAGTAAAAACTTGTAGCGACTAATCCTTTGAAACTACTTGGCAGATTTTCATGAAACTTTACAGGAATGTTGCTCTTAATGTTTAATTGATCCTAGCAAAATTTCAGATCAGCCAGAAATTCAAGATGGCCGCCACAGCTAGAATTAGATTTTTTAAAAAAGAAGTTTGTAGCGACTACGTCTTGAAAACTATAAGTGATATTGATATGGGACTTTTTGTAAAATGATCAGCATGACATGATGGTTATCAGAGTCAAACATTATTTTGATTCGACGTTAAACATGGCTGCCAGCGGCCATCTTTGTTTACATAGAGTTATATAATGAAAACTTGTAGCGACTATTCCTGTGAAACTACCGTACTTGACGGATTTTCATGAAACTTCACAGGAATGTTGCTCTTGATGTCTAATTGATCCTAGCAAAATTTCAGGTCGGCCGGAAATTCAAGATGGCCGCCATGGCTAAAAATAATTTTTCAAAAAACAAGTCTGTAGCGACTACTTCCTGAAATCAAAATCAATCAGTAGAGCTTCAAGGTCATTGACCTCTTGTAGTTATTAAAATGTTTACAAACTTTCATTTAAGCAACATTTTTCTTTTATTTTTAAGTCCTCCCCCGTTAGACGAGACATGTAAATCCGCGGATTTCTTGTTTTAAATTGTTTGTCTGTGACAGCCAACAGTTCAGAAATTTGTGACAGCCAACAATTCAGAAATTTGTGACAGCCAACAATTCAGAAATTTGAGGCTTTAACATTGTTTGAGTGTTAAAACTGTTTTATCAAATAACAGTCTGCTTGAATTATAGCTTTTAAGGTTTGCTTCAAGTGTTGAGTTGGTTGTTAAAATTGTCCTATTTGAACAGCAAGGTTGAAGTACATTTCATAAATCTTAGTTCTGATCCTAAAGGTTAAAAAGTAATAAGATATTGAAATGCCGTACTTTTTTATTGCCATTTTGTTGTAGAATATATGCGGGTATTGGATTTAGTATAAAATAAATAAAACTCACAGCCAGTCATAACTCTACATCTCATATGAGAAAATTTCATCCTGTGGGTTGTTTCATTGCTCCCATGGTATATAACTTTTTTCCAGCCACAAATTAAACTGGTTTCTGCTGCAGTTTGAGCTCAACAATTCAAAGAATGAGAGCATAATGTTGTACGGTCTGCATCTAGCTGCATTGGCATTCAGATAAATAGCTACATTTTTAGCTCGACTGATCAGAGATCAGCAGAGCTTATGCCGTGGTGCGGCATCCGTCTGTCCGTCTGTCTGTCAGTCCGTAAACTTTTATTTGTAGCGACTACTCCTCTGAAACTACTGGATGCATATTCATGAAACTTTACAGAATTGTTGCCGATGAAGTCTAGTTGATCCTAGCAAAAATTCATGTTGATATGAAATCCAAGATGTAACTACTGGACGGATTTTAATGAAACTTTACAGGAATGTTGCTCCTGATGTCTTATTGATCCTAGCAAAATTTCAGGTCGGCCGGAAATGCAAGATGGCCACCATGGCTAAAAATAGATTTTCAAAATACAAGTTTGTAGCGACTACTTCTTGAAAACTATAAGTGATATTGATATGGGACTTTTTCTAAAATGATCAGCATGACATGATGTTGGTCCTTATCAAAAATTGTTTTGATTCGACGTTAAACATGGCTGCCAGTGGCCATCTTTGTTTACATATGGTTATATTGTAAAAAATTGTAGCGACTACTCCTCTGAAACTTTACAGGAATGTTGCTCTTGATGTCTAATGGATCCTAGCCAAATTTCAGGTCAGCCAGAAATTCAAGATGGCCACCATGACTAAAAATAGATTTAAAATAAATAAATTTGTAGCGACTACTTCTTGAAAACTGTAAGTGATATTGATATGGGGCGTTTTCTAAAATGATCAGCATGACATGATGTTGATCCTTGTCAAAATTTATTTCAATGCGACTTTAAACATGGCCGCTAGTGGCCATCTTTGTTTACATAGATTTATATACCGTATTTTACCTTGTATATTACGCACCCGTGTATAGTACGCACCCCCTTCTCAGAGGTCAAAATTGGGGTAAAAAAGTTGTTTCCGTGTATAATACGCATCAAAATATTAGTTTTCCTAGATGAACCATTCAACGAAAATAAAAGGAAAAAAAAAAAAATCACGATCGAGAAAATTAGCGTACAAAAGTAAATATAATTACTTCAATCATTAATTGCCAATCTTCATGGGAGTACCTATCTTGTATCATCTCATCAAAAAGCCAATTATAATGCCGCAGATAATTGTTCGTAATCCGATAATTACATCTACTAAAACACAACAAAGTCGTTGGTTACCGTAATCCATTACGCCGATTATACTAACATTGTGTATTCACGGGAACCAGTGCTTATCATAAGTGTAGCACAAGTGTAACGCGTGATTAGTTACCTGTACCCCGTGGCTAAATCTGGTAAAGGTCACACGGCGTGTCAAAGTGCATCCTCAGAAATAGCCGCTACTCGCGGCAACTTCAAAGGATTATAGAAATGGAATAACCTACTCTACCCCGTGTTTAAAATGTGTCTACACTGCAGCCGAGGTGAGATTTTGTTTGACCCAATTATCAATCATCAAATGTGTACCGGTAAGCATGTTTTCACAAGCATTATTGAATAATTGCCATTTCAAAGTAGGGTGATTCTGCCTTTCTACGCCGTCTAAAATATATGTATTTCAAAATGTTGCCCATGAAGTGTAGTTGATCCTAGCAAAAATTCATGTTGATGTGAAATCCAAGATGGCCGCCAAAGCTAAAAATAGTTTTTTAAAATACAAGTTTGTAGCGACTACTTCTTGAAAACTATAAGTGATATTGATATTCGTCTTTTCCTAAAATGATCAGTATGACATGATGTTGATCCTTGTCGAAAATTATTGTGATTTGACATTAAACATGGCTGACAGCGGCCATCTTTGTTTACATAAAGTTATATAATGAAAACTTGTAGCGACTACTCCTCTAGAACTACTTGACGGATTTTCATGAAACTTCACACGAATGTTGCTCTTGATGTCTAATTGATCCTAGCAAAACTTCAGCTCAGCCGGAAATTCAAGATGGCCACCACGGCTAAAAATAGATTTTCAAAAAACAAGTTTATAGCGACTACTTCTTGAAAACTATAAGTGATATTGATATGGGACTTTTTCTAAAATGGTCAGCATGACATGATGTTGGTCCTTGTCGAAAATTGTTTTGATTCGATGTTAAACATGGCTGTCAGCGGCCATCTTTGTTTACATAGAGTTATGTAGTAAAAACTTGTAGCGACTACTCCTCTGTAACTACTGGACGGATTTTAATGAAACTTCACAGAAATGTTGCTCCTGATGTCTTATTGATCCTAGCAAAATTTCAGGTCGGCCGGAAATGCAAGATGGCCACCATGGCTAAAAATAGATTTTCAAAATACAAGTTTGTAGTGACTACTTCTTGAAAACTATAAGTGATATTGATATGGGACTTTTTCTAAAATGATCAGCATGATATGATGTTGGTCCTTGTCAAAAATCTGATTTGATGTTAAACATGGCCACCAGCGGCCATCTTTGTTTACTTAGAGTTATATAATGAAAAATTGTAGCGACTACTCCTCTGAAACTACTTGACGGATTTTCATGAAACTTCACAGGAATGCTGATCTACATGTACCTATCAAAAAAACTATCAGTAGAGCTTCAAGGTCATTGACCTCTTGTTTTCTTTTTTATTTATTTGTTTTTAATTTTTTTTTTCGTTTCTTTAATTTTTTTTTTTTTTTTTTTAAATTTATTTTTCAATTTTTTATTTTTAATTGATTTAATTTTTTATTTTATTTTTATTTATTATGATTTTTTTTTTTAATTTTTTTTTTTTTTTTAATCGATTTTTTTTTTAATCGATTTTTTTTTTTGATTATTATTATTCTCTAAATTGTTTTCTTTTTTTCTTTTTTCTTTTTTCTTTTTTTTAACTCTATGTTGGACCACAGTCGGACCAGTAACAGAGGAGTTATGGCTCTTGATTTAGTTAAACATGCTATATTTTGCCTTGTTTATACGGTAGGGCCTTCATTTTTCATCTGATCTTTACCAAACTTTACCAGATTCTTTAGTTATGGCCCATGATTAAGTTAAAAAGCTGTCTTTTGCCCGAAACTTTCAAAAAAGCTTAAATGGCAGTCATTCGCTTCATTGATGTTATAAGAGCCGTGTTAGCCAGTAGAGGGTCTACAGGCCCTCTTGGGCCTCTTGTCCTTCAATTAAATGTAGACCGTACAGCTGTTTATGACCAAGGTCTGGATGAGACCACCGATGTCTATATCTGGATGAGACCGTACAGCTGTCCAGGTCCAATTTGGGGCCGAATTTCGACCCCATCCCAATTGAAAGTATCCTCATATTTACCCCAAAAAAAGCAAAATATTTTCCCAAAATACAAAAATAAAAAAACTATATACCGGTATATATGTTTCCATCAATTAAATGTATACCGTACAGCTGTATACCGAGGTCCTTGTCTGGATGAGACCACCGATCTCTATGTCTGGATGAGACCGTACATCTGTCTAGGTCCAATTTGGGGCCGAATTTCGACCCCATCCCAATCCAAAATATCCTCATATATGTTTTCCTTAAATTAAATGTAGACCGTTCAGCTGTATATGACCCGAGGTCCTTGTCTGGATGAGACCATGACCGATCCCTATGTCTGGATGAGACCGTACAGCTGTCTAGGTCCAATTTGAGGCCGAATTTCGACCCCATCCCAATCCAAAATATCCTGATATATGTTTTGCTTAAATTAAATGTAGACCGTTCAGCTGTATATGACCTGAGGTCCTTGTCTGGATGAGACCACCGATGTCTAGGTCTGGATGAGACCGTTCAGCTGTCTAGGCCTAACTTGGGGCCGAATTTCGACCCCATCCCAATCCAAAATATCCTCATATTTTCCCCAAAAAAGCAAAATATTTGCCCAAAATACAAAATACAACAATATTTTTTTTTTTTTATATGTTTATCTTAAATTAAATGTAGAGTGTACAGCTCCAGGTCCTTGTCTGGATGAGACCACCGATGCCTATGTCTGGATGAGACCGCACCGCTGTCTAGTTTTGACTCCATCCCAATCCAAAATATCCTCATATATGTTTTCTTTCAATGTAGACGGTACAGCTGTATATGACCGAGGTTCTCGTCTGGATGAGACCACCGATGTCTCTATCTGGATGAGACCGTACAGCTGTCTAGGTCCAATTTGGGGCCGAATTTCAACCCCATCCCAATCCAAAATATTTTCCCAAAATACAATAATAAAAAAACAGATATATATGTTTCCATCAATTAAATGTAATCCGTACAGCTGTATACCGAGGTCCTTGTCTGGATGAGACCATGACCGATGTCTATGTCTGGATGAGACCGTACAGCTGTATAGGTCCAATTTGGGGCCGAATTTCGACCCCATCCGAATCCAAAATATTGTACCAAAATACAATAACGAAAAAACATATATATATATATGTTTCCATAAATAAATGTAAACCGTACAGCTGTATACCGAGGTCCTTGTCTGGATGAGACCATGACCGATGTCTATGTCTGGATGAGACCGTACAGCTGTCTAGGTCCAATTTGGGGCCGAATTTCGACCCCATTCCAATCCAAAATATCCTCATATATGTTTTCCTTAAATTAAATGTAGACCCTTTAGCTGTATATGACCTGAGGTCCTTGTCTGGATGAGACCGTACAGTTGTCTAGGTCCAATTTGGGGCCGAATTTCGACCCCATCCCAATCGAAAATATTTTCCCAAAATACAATAATAAAAAAACAGATATATATGTTTCCATCAATTAAATGTAATCCGTACAGCTGTATACCGAGGTCCTTGTCTGGATGAGACCATGACCGATGTCTATGTCTGGATGAGTCCGTACAGCTGTCTAGGTCCAATTTGGGGCCGAATTTCGACCCCATCCCAATCCAAAATATCTTCATATATGTTTTCCTTCAATTAAATGTAGACCCTTCAGCTGTAGATGACCTGATTTCCTTGTCTGGATGAGACCACCGATGTCTGTGTCTGGATGAGACCGTACAGTTGTCTAGGTCCAATTTGGGGCCGAATTTCGACCCCATCCCAATCCAAAATATCCTCATATATGTTTTCCTTAAATTAAATGTAGACCTTTCAGCTGTATATGACCTGAGGTCCTGTCTGGATGAGACCACCGATGTCTAGGTCTGGATGAGACCGTACAGCTGTCTAGGTCCAATTTGGGGCCGAATTTCGACCCCATCCCAATCCAAAATATCCTCATATTTTCCCAAAAAAAAGCACAATATTTTCCCAAAATAAGAAAATAAAAAAACATATATATATATGTTTCCATAAATAAATGTAAAACCGTACAGCTGTATACCGAGGTCCTTGTCTGGATGAGACCATGACCGATGTCTCTGTCTGGATGAGACCGTACAGCTGTCTAGGTCCAATTTGGGGCCGAATTTCGACCCCATTCCAATCCAAAATATCCTCATATATGTTTTCCTTCAATTAAATGTAGACCCTTCAGCTGTATATGACCTAAGGTCCTTGTCTGGATGAGACCACCGATGTCTAGGTCTGGATGAGACCGTACAGCTGTCTAGGTCCAATTTGGGGCCGAATTTCGACCCCATCCCAATCAAAATATCCTCATATGTTTTCCTTCAATTACATTTAGACCGTTCAGCTGTAGATGACCTGAGGTCCCTTGTCTGGATGAGACACCGATGTCTAGGTCTGGATGAGACCGTACAGCTGTCTAGGTCCAATTTGGGGCCGAATTTTGACCCCATCCTAATCCAAAATATTTTCCCCAAAATACAATAATAAAAAAACATATATATATATATGTGTCCATCAATTTAATGTAATCAGTACAGCTGTATACCGAGGTCCTCGTCTGGATGAGACCATGGCCGATGTCTATGTCTGGATGAGACCGTACATCTGTCTAGGTCCAATTGGGGCGAATTTCGACCCCATCCCAATCCAAAATATTTTCCCAAAATTCAATAATAAAAAAACAGATATATGTTTCCATCAATTAAATGTAATCCGTACAGCTGTATATCCGAGGTCCTTGTCTGATGAGACCATGACCGATGTCTATGTCTGGATGAGACCGTACAGCTGTCTAGGTCCAATTTGTGGCCAAATTTCGACCCCATCCCAATCCAAAACATTTTCCCTAAATACAATAATAAAAAAACAGATATATAATTATGTTTCCATCAATTAAATGTAAATCAGTACAGCTGTATACCGAGATCCTTGACTGATGAGACCATGACCGATGTCTCTGTCTGGATGAGACCGTACAGCTGTCTAGGTCCAATTTGGGGACCCGAATTTCGACCCCATCCCAATCCAAAATATCCTCATATATGTTTTCCTTCAATTAAATGTAGACCCTTCAGCTGTATATGACCTAAGGTCCTTGTCTGTCTGGATGAGACCACCGATCGTCTAGGTCTGGATGAGACGTACAGCTGTCTAGGTCCAATTTGGGCCGAATTTCGACCCCATCCCAATCCAAAATATCCTCATATATGTTTTCCTCCAATTAAATGTAGACCGTTCAGCTGTAGATGACCTGAGGTCCTTGTCTGGATGAGACCACCGATGTCTATGTCTGGATGAGACCGTACAGCTGTCTAGGTCCAATTTGGGGCCGAATTTCGACCCCATCCCAATCCAAAATATCCTCATATATGTTTTCCTTCAATTACATTTAGACCGTTCAGCTGTAGATGACCTGAGGTCCTTGTCTGGATGAGACCACCGATGTCTAGGTCCTGGATGAGGACCGTACAGCTGTCTAGGTCCAATTTGGGGCCGAATTTCGACCCCATCCCAATCCGAAATATTTTCCCAAAATACAATAATAAAAAACATATATAGTATATATGTTTCCATCAATTAAATGTAAACCGTACAGCTGTATACCGAGGTCCTTGTCTGGATGAGACCATGACCGATGTCTATGTCTGGATGAGACCGTACAGCTGTCTAGGTCAATTTGGGTCGAATTTCGACCCCATCCCAATCCAAAATATCCTCATATGTTTTCCTTCAATTAAATGTAGGACCTTTCAGCTGTATATGACCTGAGGTCCTTGTCTGGATGAGACCACCGATGTCTATGTCTGGATGAGACCGTACAGCTGTCTAGACCTAACTTGGGGCCGAATTTCAACCCCATCCAATACAAAATATCCTCTTATTTTCCCAAAAAAAAAGCACAATATTTTCCCAAAATAAGAAAATAAAAAAACATATATATATATGTTTCCATAAATAAATGTAAAACCGTACAGCTGTATACCGAGGTCCTTGTCTGGATGAGACCATGATCAATGTCTCTGTCTGGATGAGACCGTACAGCTGTCTAGGTCCCAATTTGGGGCCGAATTTCGACCCCATCCCAATCCAAAATATCCTCATATGTTTTCCTTCATTACATTTAGACCGTTCAGCTGTAGATGACATTAGGTCCTTGTCTGGATGAGACCACCGATGTCTAGGTCTGGATGAGACCGTACAGCTGTCTAGGTCCAATTTGGGGCCGAATTTCGACCCCATCCTAATCCAAAATATTTTCCCAAAATACAATAATAAAAAAACATATATATATATATATGTTTCATCAATTTAATGTAATCCGTACAGCTGTATACCGAGGTCCTCCTCTGGATGAGACCATGACCGATGTCTATGTCTGGATGAGACCGTACAGCTGTCTAGGTCCAATTTGGGCCGAATTTCGACCCCATCCCAATCCAAAATATTTTCCCAAAATACAATAATAAAAAAAACAGATATATATGTTTCCATCAATAAATGTAATCCGTACAGCTGTATACCGAGGTCCTTGTCTGGATGAGACCATGACCGATGTCTATGTCTGGATGAGGACCGTACCAGCTGTCTAGGTCCAATTTGGGGCCAAATTTCGACCCCATCCCAAATCCAAAATATTTTCCCTAAAATACAATAATAAAAAAACAGATATATATGTTTCCATCAATTAAATGTAATCAGTACAGCTGTATACCGAGGTCCTTGTCTGGATGAGACCATGACCGATGTCTCTGTCTGGATGAGACCGTAACAGCTGTCTAGGTCCAATTTGGGCCGATTTTCGACCCCATCCCAATTCAAAATATCCCTCATATATGTTTTCCTTCAATTAAAATGTAGACCCTTCAGCTGTATATGACCTAGGTCCTTGTCTGGATGAGACGCACCGATGTCTAGGTCTGGATGAGACCGTACAGCTGTCTAGGTCCAATTTGGGGCCGAATTTCGACCCCATCCCAATCCAAAATATCCTCATATATGTTTTCCTCCAATAATTGTAGACCGTTCAGGCTGTAGATGACCTGAGGTCCTTGTCTGGATGAGACCACCGATGTCTATGTCTGGATGAGACCGTACAGCTGTCTAGGTCCAATTTGGGGCCGAATTTCGACCCCCATCCCAACTCATATATGTTTTCCTTCAATTAAATATAGACCGTACACGCTGTAGATGACCTGAGGTCCTTGTCTGGATGAGTCCACGATGTCTAGGTCTGGATGAGACCGCTACAGCTGTCTAGGTCCAATTTGGGGCCGAATTTCGACCCCATCCCAATCCGAAATATTTTCCCAAAATACAATAATAAATATATATATGTTTTCATCAATTTAATGTAATCCTTACAGCTGTTTTACCGAGGTCCTCGTCTGGATGAGACCCATGACCGATATCTATCTATGTCTGGATGAGACCGTACAGCTGTCTAGGTCCAATTTGGGGCCGAATTTCGACCCCATCCTAATCCAAAATATTTTCCCAAAATACAATAATAAAAAAAAAGATATATATGTTTCCATCAATTAAATGTAATCCGTACAGCTGTATACCGAGGTCCTTGTCTGGATGAGACCATGACCGATGTCTATGTCTGGATGAGACCGTACAGCTGTCTAGGTCCAATTTGGGGCCAAATTTCGACCCCATCCCAATCCAAAATATTTTCCCTAAATACAATAATAAAAAAACAGATATATATGTTTCCATCAATTAAATGTAATCAGTACAGCTGTATACCGAGGTCCTTGTCTGGATGAGACCATGACCGATGTCTCTGTCTGGATGAGACCGTACAGCTGTCTAGGTCCAATTTGGGGCCGAATTTCGACCTCATCCCAATCCAAAATATCCTCATATATGTTTTCCTTCAATTAAATGTAGACCCTTCAGCTGTATATGACCTAAGGTCCTTGTCTGGATGAGACCACCAATGTCTAGGTCTGGATGAGACCGTACAGCTGTCTAGGTCCAATTTGGGGCCGAATTTCGACCCCATCCCAATCCAAAATATCCTCATATATGTTTTCCTTCAATTAAATGTAAACCGTTCAGCTGTAGATGACCTGAGATCCTTGTCTGGATGAGACCACCGATGTCTGGGTCTGGAGGAGACCGTACAGCTGTCTAGGTCCAATTTGGGGCCGAATTTCGACCCCATCCCAATCAAAAATATTTTCCCAAAATACAGTAATAAAAAAACATATATATATGTTTCCATCAATTTAATGTAATCCGTACAGCTGTATACCGAGGTCCTCGTCTGGATGAGACCATGACCGATGTCTATGTCTGGATGAGACCGTACAGCTGTCTAGGTCCAATTTGGGGCCGAATTTCGACCCCATCCCAATCCAAAATATTTTCCCAAAATACAATAATAAAAAAACAGATATATATGTTTCCATCAATTGAATGTAATCCGTACAGCTGTATACCGAGGTCCTTGTCTGGATGAGACCATGACCGATGTCTATGTCTGGATGAGACCGTACAGCTGTCTAGGTCCAATTTGGGGTCAAATTTCGACCCCATCCCAATCCAAAATATTTTCCCTAAATACAATAATAAAAAAACAGATTATATGTTTCCATCAATTAAATGTAATCAGTACAGCTGTATACCGAGGTCCTTGTCTGGATGAGACCATGACCGATGTCTATGTCTGGATGAGACCGTACAGCTGTCTAGGTCCAATTTGAGGCCGAATTTCGACCCCATCCCAATCCAAAATATCCTCATATATGTTTTCCTTCAATTAAATGTAGACCCTTCAGCTGTATATGACCTAAGGTCCTTGTCTGGATGAGACCATCGATGTCTAGGTCTGGATGAGACCGTACAGCTGTCTAGGTCCAATTTGGGGCCGAATTTCGACCCCATCCCAATCCAAAATATCCTCATATATGTTTTCCTTCAATTAAATGTAGACCATTCAGCTGTAGATGACCTGAGGTCCTTGTCTGGATGAGACCACCGATGTCTAGGTCTGGATGAGACTGTTCAGCTGTCTAGGTCCAATTTGGGGCCGAATTTCGACCCCATCCCAATCCAAAATATCCTCATATATGTTTTCCTTCAATTACATTTAGACCGTTCAGCTGTAGATGACCTGAGGTCCTTGTCTGGATGAGACACCGATGTCTAGGTCTGGATGAGACCGTACAGCTGTCTAGGTCCAATTTGGGGCCGAATTTCGACCCCATCCTAATCCAAAATATTTTCCCAAAATACAATAATAAAAAAACATATATATATATATGTTTCCATCAATTTAATGTAATCCGTACAGCTGTATACCGAGGTCCTCGTCTGGATGAGACCATGACCGATGTCTATGTCTGGATGAGACCGTACAGCTGTCTAGGTCCAATTTGGGGCCGAATTTCGACCCCATCCCAATCCAAAATATTTTCACAAAATACAATAATAAAAAAACAGATATATATGTTTCCATCAATTAAATGTAATCCGTACAGCTGTATACCGAGGTCCTTGTCTGGATGAGACCATGACCGATGTCTATGTCTGGATGAGTCCGTACAGCTGTCTAGGTCCAATTTGGGTCGAATTTCGACCCCATCCCAATCCAAAATATCTTCATATATGTTTTCCTTGAATTAAATGTAGAACCTTCAGCTGTAGATGACCTGAGGTCCTTGTCTGGATGAGACCACCGATGTCTGTGTCTGGATGAGACCGTACAGTTGTCTAGGTCTGGATGAGACCGTACAGCTGTCTAGGTCCAATTTGGGGCCGAATTTCGTCTCCATCCCAATCCAAAATATCCTCATATATGTTTTCCGTAAATTAAATGTAGACCCTTCAGCTGTATATGACCCGAGGTCCTTGTCTGGATGAGACCACCGATGTCTTTTTCTGGATGAGACCGTACAGCTGTCTAGGTCCAATTTGGTGCCGAATTTCGACCCCATCCCAATCCAAAATATTTTCCCAAAATACAATAATAAAAAAACATATATATATATATGTTTCCATCAATTAAATGTAAACCGTATAGCTGTATACCGAGGTCCTTGTCTGGATGAGACCATGACCGATGTCTGTGTCTTGATGAGACCGTACAGCTGTCTAGGTCCAATTTGGGGCCGAATTTCGAACCCATCCCAATCCAAAATATCCTCATATATGTTTTCCTTAAATTAAATGTAGACCTTTCAGCTGTATATGACCTGAGGTCCTTGTCTGGATGAGACATCCGATGTCTATGTCTGGATGAGACCGTACAGCTGTCTAGACCTAACTTGGGGCCGAATTTCGACCCCATCTCAATCCAAAATATCCTCATATTTTCCCAAAAAAAGCACAATATTTTCCCAAAATAAGAAAATAAAAAAACATATATATATATGTTTCCATAAATAAATGTAAAACCGTACAGCTGTATACCGAGGTCCTTGTCTGGCTGAGACCATGATCGATGTCTCTGTCTGGATGAGACCGTACAGCTGTCTAGGTCCAATTTGGGGCCGAATTTCGACCCATCCCAATCCAAAATATCCTCATATATGTTTTCCTTCAATTAAATGTAGACCCTTCAGCTGTATATGACCTAAGGTCCTTGTCTGGATGAGACCACCGATGTCTAGGTCTGGATGAGACCGTACAGCTGTCTAGGTCCAATTTGGGGCCGAATTTCGACCCCATCCCAATCCAAAATATCCTCATATGTTTTCCTTCAATTACATTTAGACCGTTCAGCTGTAGATGACCTGAGGTCCTTGTCTGGATGAGACCACCGATGTCTAGGTCTGGATGAGACCGTACAGCTGTCTAGGTCCAATTTGGGGCCGAATTTCGACCCCATCCTAATCCAAAATATTTTCCCAAAATACAATAATAAAAAAATATATATATATATATGTTTCCATCAATTTAATGTAATCCGTACAGCTGTATACCGAGGTCCTCGTCTGGATGTCGAGACCATGACCGATGTCTATGTCTGGATGAGACCGTACAGCTGTCTAGGTCCAATTTGGGGCCGAATTTCGACCCCATCCCAATCCAAAATATTTTCCCAAAATACAATAATAAAAAAACAGATATATATGTTTCCATCAATTAAATGTAATCCGTACAGCTGTATACCGAGGTCCTTGTCTAGATGAGACCATGACCGATGTCTATGTCTGGATGAGACCGTACAGCTGTCTAGGTCCAATTTGGGGCCAAATTTTGACCCCATCCCAATCCAAAAGATTTTCCCTAAATACAATAATAAAAAAACAGATATATATGTTTCCATCAATTAAATGTAATCAGTACAGCTGTATACCGAGGTCCTTGTCTGGATGAGACCATGACCGATGTCTCTGTCTGGATGAGACCGTACAGCTGTCTAGGTCCAATTTGGGGCCGAATTTCGACCCCATCCCAATCTAAAATATCCTCATATATGTTTTCCTTCAATTAAATGTAGACCCTTCAGCTGTATATGACCTAAGGTCCTTGTCTGGATGAGACCACCGATGTCTAGGTCTGGATGAGACCGTACAGCTGTCTAGGTCCAATTTGGGGCCGAATTTCGACCCCATCCCAATCCAAAATATCCTCATATATGTTTTCCTTCAATTACATTTAGACCGTTCAGCTGTAGATGACCTGAGGTCCTTGTCTGGATGAGACCACCGATGTCTAGGTCTGGATGAGACCGTACAGCTGTCTAGGTCCAATTTGGGGCCGAATTTCGACCCCATCCCAATCCGAAATATTTGCCCAAAATACAACAATAAAAAAACATATATATATATATATGTTTCCATCAATTTAATGTAATCCGTACAGCTGTTTGCCGAGGTCCTCGTCTGGATGAGACCATGACCGATGTCTATGTCTGAATGAGACCGTACAGCTGTCTAGGTCCAATTTGGGGCCGAATTTCGACCCCATCCCAATCCAAAATATTTTCCCAAAATACAATAATAAAAAAACAGATATATATGTTTCCATCAATTGAATGTAATCCGTACAGCTGTATACCGAGGTCCTTGTCTGGATGAGACCATGACCGATGTCTCTGTCTGGATGAGACCGTACAGCTGTCTAGGTCCAATTTGGGGCCGAATTTCGACCCCATCCCAATCCAAAATATCCTCATATATGTTTTCCTTCAATTAAATGTAGACCCTTGAGCTGTATATGACCTAAGGTCCTTGTCTGGATGAGACCACCGATGTCTAGGTCTGGATGAGACTGTACAGCTGTCTAGGTCCAATTTGGGGCCGAATTTCGACCCCATCCCAATCCAAAATATCCTCATATATGTTTTCCTTCAATTAAATGTAGACCGTTCAGCTGTAGATGACCTGAGGTCCTTGTCTGGATGAGACAACCGATGTCTAGGTCTGGATGAGACCGTACAGCTGTCTAGGTCCAATTTGGGGCCGAATTTCGACCCCATCCCAATCAAAAATATTTTCCCAAAATACAGTAATAAAAAAACATATATATATATATATGTTTCCATCAATTAAATGTAATCCGTACAGCTGTATACCGAGGTCCTCGTCTGGATGAGACCATGACCGATGTCTACGTCTGGATGAGACCGTACAGCTGTCTAGGTCCAATTTGGGGCCGAATTTCGACCCCATCCCAATCCAAAATATTTTTCCAAAATACAATAATAAAAAAACAGATATATATGTTTCCATCAATTGAATGTAATCCGTACAGCTGTATACCGAGGTCCTTGTCTGGATGAGACCATGACCGATGTCTATGTCTGGATGAGACCGTACAGCTGTCTAGGTCCAATTTGGGGCCAAATTTCGACCCCATCCCAATCCAAAATATTTTCCCTAAATACAATAATAAAAAAACAGATATATGTTTTCATCAATTAAATGTAATCAGTACAGCTGTATACCAAGGTCCTTGTCTGGATGAGACCATGACCGATGTCTATGTCTGGATGAGACCGTACCGCTGTCTAGGTCCAATTTGGGGCCGAATTTCGACCCCATCCCAATCCAAAATATTTTCCCAAAATACAATAATAAAAAAACAGATATATATGTTTCCATCAATTAAATGTAATCCTTACAGCTGTATATCGAGGTCCTTGTCTGGATGAGACCATGACCGATGTCTATGTCTGGATGAGACCGTACAGCTGTCTAGGTCCAATTTGGGGCCAAATTTCGACCCCATCCCAATCCAAAATATTGTACCAAAATGCAATAATGAAAAAACATATATATATATGTTTCCATAAATAAATGTAAACCGTACAGCTGTATACCGAGGTCCGTGTCTGGATGAGACCAATGACCGATGTCTATGTCTGGATGAGACCGTACAGCTGTCTTGGTCCAATTTGGGGCCGAATTTCGACTCCATCCCAATCCAAAATATCCTCATATGTTTTCCTTAAATTAAATGTAGACCCTTCAGCTGTATATGACCCGAGGTCCTTGTCTGGATGAGACCACCTATGTCTATTTCTGGATGAGACCGTACAGCTGTCTAGGTCCAATTTGGGGCCGAATTTCGACCCCATCCCAATCCAAAATATTTTCCCAAAATACAATAATAAAAGACATATATATATATATATGTTTCCATCAATTAAATGTAATCCGTACAGCTGTATACCGAGGTCCTTGTCTGGATGAGACCATGACCGATGTCTATGTCTGGATGAGACCATACACCTGTCTAGTTCCAATTTGGGGCCGAATTTCGACCCCATCCCAAACCAAAATATTCTCATATATGTTTTCCTTAAATTAAATGTAGACCCTTCAGCTGTATATGAACTGAGGTCCTTGTCTGGATGAGACCACCGATGTCTAGGTCTGGATGAGACCGTACAGCTGTCTAGGTCCAATTTGGGGCCGAATTTCGACCCCATCCCAATCCAAAATATTTTCCCAAAATACAATAATAAAAAAACAGATATATATGTTTCCATCAATTAAATGTAATCCGTACAGCTGTATACCGAGGTCCTTGTCTGGATGAGACCATGACCGATGTCTATGTCTGGATGAGACCGTACAGCTGTCTAGGTCCAATTTGGGGCTAAATTTCGACCCCATCCCAATCCAAAATATTTTCCCTAAATACAATAATAAAAAAACAGATATATATGTTTCCATCAATTAAATGTAATCAGTACAGCTGTATACCGAGGTCCTTGTCTAGATGAGACCATGACCGATGTCTCTGTCTGGATGAGACCGTACAGCTGTCTAGGTCCAATTTGGGGCCGAATTTCGACCCCATCCCAATCCAAAATATTTTCCCAAAATACAATAATAAACAGATATATATGTTTCCATCAATTAAATGTAATCCGTACAGCTGTATACCGAGGTCCTTGTCTGGATGAGACCATGACCGATGTCTATGTCTGGATGAGACCGTACAGCTGTCTAGGTCCAATTTGGGGCCGAATTTCGACCCCATCCCAATCCAAAATATCCTCATATATGTTTCCATCAATTAAATGTAATCAGTACAGCTGTATACCGAGGTCCTTGTCTGGATGAGACCATGACCGATGTCTATGTCTGGATGAGACCGTACCGCTGTCTAGGTCCAATTTGGGGCCGAATTTCGACCCCATCCCAATCCAAAATATTTTCCCAAAATACAATAATAAAAAAACAGATATATATGTTCTCCATCAATTAAATGTAATCCTTACAGCTGTATATCGAGGTCCTTGTCTGGATGAGACCATGACCGATGTCTATGTCTGGATGAGACCGTACAGCTGTCTAGGTCCAATTTGGGGCCGAATTTCGACCCCATCCCAATCCAAAATATTGTACCAAAATGCAGTAATGAAAAAACAGATATATATATGTTTCCATAAATAAATGTAAACCGTACAGCTGTATACTGAGGTCCTTGTCTGGATGAGACCATGACCGATGTCTATGTCTGGATGAGACCGTACAGCTGTCTTGGTCCAATTTGGGGCCGAATTTCGACCCCATCCCAATCCAAAATATCCTCATATATGTTTCCATCAATTAAATGTAATCAGTACAGCTGTATACCGAGGTCCTTGTCTGGATGAGACCATGACCGATGTCTATGTCTGGATGAGACCGTACCGCTGTCTAGGTCCAATTCGGGGCCGAATTTCGACCCCATCCCAATCCAAAATATTTTCTCAAAATACAATAATAAAAAAACAGATATATATGTTTCCATCAATTAAATGTAATCCTTACAGCTGTATATCGAGGTCCTTGTCTGGATGAGACCATGACCGATGTCTATGTCTGGATGAGACCGTACAGCTGTCTAGGTCCAATTTGGGGCCAAATTTCGACCCCATCCCAATCCAAAATATTGTACCAAAATGCAATAATGAAAAAACATATATATATATGTTTCCATAAATAAATGTAAACCGTACAGCTGTATACCGAGGTCCCTTGTCTGGATGAGACCATGACCGATGTCTATGTCTGGATGAGACCGTACAGCTGTCTTGGTCCAATTTGGGGCCGAATTTCGACTCCATCCCAATCCAAAATATCCTCATATGTTTTCCTTAAATTAAATGTAGACCCTTCAGCTGTATATGACCCGAGGTCCTTGTCTGGATGAGACCACCTATGTCTATTTCTGGATGAGACCGTACAACTGTCTAGGTCCAATTTGGGGCCGAATTTCGACCCCATCCCAATCCAAAATATTTTCCCAAAATACAATAATAAAAGACATATATATATATATGTTTCCATCAATTAAATGTAATCCGTACAGCTGTATACCGAGGTCCTTGTCTGGATGAGACCATGGCCGATGTCTATGTCTGGATGAGACCATACACCTGTCTAGGTCCAATTTGGGGCCGAATTTCGACCCCATCCCAATTCAAAATATTTTCCAAAAATACAATAAAAAAACATATATATATCTGTTTCCATCAATTAAATGTAAACCCTACAGCCGTATACCGAGGTCTTTGTCTGGATGAGACCATGACCGATGTCTATGTCTGGATGAGACCGTACAGCTGTCTAGTTCCAATTTGGGGCAGAATTTCGACCCCATCCCAAACCAAAATATTCTCATATATGTTTTCGTTAAATTAAATGTAGACCCTTCAGCTGTATATGAACTGAGGTCCTTGTCTGGATGAGACCACTGATGTCTATGTCTGGATGAGATCGTACAGTTGTCTAGGTCCAATTTGGGGCCGAATTTCGACCCCATCCCAATCCAAAATATCCTCATATATGTTTTCCTTCAATTACATTTAGACCGTTCAGCTGTAGATGACCTGAGGTCCTTGTCTGGATGAGACCATGACCGATGTCTCTGTCTGGATGAGACCGTACAGCTGTCTAGGTCCAATTTGGGGCCGAATTTCGACCCCATCCCAATCCAAAATATCCTCATATATGTTTCCATCAATTAAATGTAATCAGTACAGCTGTATACCGAGGTCCTTGTCTGGATGAGACCATGACCGATGTCTCTGTCTGGATGAGACCGTACAGCTGTCTAGGTCCAATTTGGGGCCGAATTTCGACCCCATCCCAATCCAAAATATCCTCATATATGTCCTTCAATTAAATGTAGACCGTTCAGCTGTAGATGACCTGAGGTCCTTGTCTGGATGAGACCACCGATGTCTAGGTCTGGATGAGACCGTACAGCTGTCTAGGTCCAATTTGGGGCCGAATTTCGACCCCATCCCAATCCGAAATATTTTCCCAAAATACAATAATAAAAAAACATATATATATATGTTTCCATCAATTAAATGTAATCCGTACAGCTGTATACCGAGGTCCTTGTCTGGATGAAACCATGACCGATGTCTATGTCTGGATGAGACCGTACAGCTGTCTAGGTCCAATTTGGGGCCGAATTTCGACCCAATCCCAATCCAAAATATTTTCCCAAAATACAATAATAAAAAAACAGATATATATGTTTCCATCAATTAAATGTAATCCGTACAGCTGTATACCGAGGTCCTTGTCTGGATGAGACCATGACCGATGTCTATGTCTGGATGAGACCGTACAGCTGTCTAGGTCCAATTTGGGGCCAAATTTCGACCCCATCTCAATCCAAAATATTTTCCCTAAATACAATAATAAAAAAACAGATATATATGTTTCCATCAATTAAATGTAATCAGTACAGCTGTATACCGAGGTCCTTGTCTGGATGAGACCATGACCGATGTCTATGTCTGGATGAGACCGTACAGCTGTCTAGGTCCAATTTGGGGCCGAATTTCGACCCCATCCCAATCCAAAATATTTTCCCAAAATACAATAATAAAAAAACAGATATATATGTTTCCATCAATTAAATGTAATCCTTACAGCTGTATATCGAGGTCCTTGTCTGGATGAGACCATGACCGATGTCTATGTCTGGATGAGACCGTACAGCTGTCTAGGTCCAATTTGGGGCCCAATTTCGACCCCATCCCAATCCAAAATATAGTACCAAAATGCAATAATGAAAAAACATATATATATATGTTTCCATAAATAAATGTAAACCATACAGCTGTATACCGAGGTCCTTGTCTGGATGAGACCATGACCGATGTCTATGTCTGGATGAGACCGTACAGCTGTCTTGGTCCAATTTGGGGCCGAATTTCGACTCCATCCCAATCCAAAATATCCTCATATGTTTTCCTTAAATTAAATGTAGACCCTTCAGCTGTATATGACCCGAGGTCCTTGTCTGGATGAGACCACCTATGTCTATTTCTGGATGAGACCGTACAACTGTCTAGGTCCAATTTGGGGCCGAATTTCGACCCCATCCCAATCCAAAATATTTTCCCAAAATACAATAATAAAAGACATATATATATATATTTTTCCATCAATTAAATGTAATCCGTACAGCTGTATACCGAGGTCCTTGTCTGGATGAGACCATGGCCGATGTCTATGTCTGGATGAGACCATACACCTGTCTAGGTCCAATTTGGGGCCGAATTTCGACCCCATCCCAATTCAAAATATTTTCCAAAAATACAATAAAAAAACATATATATATCTGTTTCCATCAATTAAATGTAAACCCTACAGCTGTATACCGAGGTCTTTGTCTGGATGAGACCATGACCGATGGCTATGTCTGGATGAGACCGTACAGCTGTCTAGTTCCAATTTGGGGCAGAATTTCGACCCCATCCCAAACCAAAATATTCTCATATATGTTTTCGTTAAATTAAATGTAGACCCTTCAGCTGTATATGAACTGAGGTCCTTGTCTGGATGAGACCACTGATGTCTATGTCTGGATGAGATCGTACAGTTGTCTAGGTCCAATTTGGGGCCGATTTTCGACCCCATTCCAATCCAAAATATTTTCCCAAAATACAATAATAAAAAAACAGATATATATGTTTCCATCAATTAATGTAATCCGTACAGCTGTATACCGAGGTCCTTGTCTGGATGAGACCATGACCGATGTCTATGTCTGGATGAGACCGTACTGCTGTATAGGTCCAATTTGGGGCCGAATTTCGACCCCATTCCAATCCAAAGTATCCTCATATATGTTTTCCTTCAATTAAATGTAGACCGTTCAGCTGTATATGACCCAAGGTCCTTGTCTGGATGAGACCATGACCGATGTCTATGTCTGGATGAGACCGTACAGCTGTCTAGGTCCAATTTGGGGCCCAATTTCGACCCCATCCCAATCCAAAATATAGTACCAAAATGCAATAATGAAAAAACATATATATATATGTTTCCATAAATAAATGTAAACCATACAGCTGTATACCGAGGTCCTTGTCTGGATGAGACCATGACCGATGTCTATGTCTGGATGAGACCGTACAGCTGTCTTGGTCCAATTTGGGGCCGAATTTCGACTCCATCCCAATCCAAAATATCCTCATATGTTTTCCTTAAATTAAATGTAGACCCTTCAGCTGTATATGACCCGAGGTCCTTGTCTGGATGAGACCACCTATGTCTATTTCTGGATGAGACCGTACAACTGTCTAGGTCCAATTTGGGGCCGAATTTCGACCCCATCCCAATCCAAAATATTTTCCCAAAATACAATAATAAAAGACATATATATATATATTTTTCCATCAATTAAATGTAATCCGTACAGCTGTATACTGAGGTCCTTGTCTGGATGAGACCATGGCCGATGTCTATGTCTGGATGAGACCATACACCTGTCTAGGTCCAATTTGGGGCCGAATTTCGACCCCATCCCAATTCAAAATATTTTCCAAAAATACAATAAAAAAACATATATATATCTGTTTCCATCAATTAAATGTAAACCCTACAGCTGTATACCAAGGTCTTTGTCTGGATGAGACCATGACCGATGGCTATGTCTGGATGAGACCGTACAGCTGTCTAGTTCCAATTTGGGGCAGAATTTCGACCCCATCCCAAACCAAAATATTCTCATATATGTTTTCGTTAAATTAAATGTAGACCCTTCAGCTGTATATGAACTGAGGTCCTTGTCTGGATGAGACCACTGATGTCTATGTCTGGATGAGATCGTACAGTTGTCTAGGTCCAATTTGGGGCCGATTTTCGACCCCATTCCAATCCAAAATATTTTCCCAAAATACAATAATAAAAAAACAGATATATATGTTTCCATCAATTAATGTAATCCGTACAGCTGTATACCGAGGTCCTTGTCTGGATGAGACCATGACCGATGTCTATGTCTGGATGAGACCGTACTGCTGTATAGGTCCAATTTGGGGCCGAATTTCGACCCCATTCCAATCCAAAGTATCCTCATATATGTTTTCCTTCAATTAAATGTAGACCGTTCAGCTGTATATGACCCAAGGTCCTTGTCTGGATGAGACCATGACCGATGTCTATGTCTGGATGAGACCGTACAGCTGTCTAGGTCCAATTTGGGGCCCAATTTCGACCCCATCCCAATCCAAAATATAGTACCAAAATGCAATAATGAAAAAACATATATATATATGTTTCCATAAATAAATGTAAACCATACAGCTGTATACCGAGGTCCTTGTCTGGATGAGACCATGACCGATGTCTATGTCTGGATGAGACCGTACAGCTGTCTTGGTCCAATTTGGGGCCGAATTTCGACTCCATCCCAATCCAAAATATCCTCATATGTTTTCCTTAAATTAAATGTAGACCCTTCAGCTGTATATGACCCGAGGTCCTTGTCTGGATGAGACCACCTATGTCTATTTCTGGATGAGACCGTACAACTGTCTAGGTCCAATTTGGGGCCGAATTTTGACCCCATCCCAATCCAAAATATTTTCCCAAAATACAATAATAAAAGACATATATATATATATTTTTCCATCAATTAAATGTAATCCGTACAGCTGTATACCGAGGTCCTTGTCTGGATGAGACCATGGCCGATGTCTATGTCTGGATGAGACCATACACCTGTCTAGGTCCAATTTGGGGCCGAATTTCGACCCCATCCCAATTCAAAATATTTTCCAAAAATACAATAAAAAAACATATATATATCTGTTTCCATCAATTAAATGTAAACCCTACAGCTGTATACCAAGGTCTTTGTCTGGATGAGACCATGACCGATGGCTATGTCTGGATGAGACCGTACAGCTGTCTAGTTCCAATTTGGGGCAGAATTTCGACCCCATCCCAAACCAAAATATTCTCATATATGTTTTCGTTAAATTAAATGTAGACCCTTCAGCTGTATATGAACTGAGGTCCTTGTCTGGATGAGACCACTGATGTCTATGTCTGGATGAGATCGTACAGTTGTCTAGGTCCAATTTGGGGCCGATTTTCGACCCCATTCCAATCCAAAATATTTTCCCAAAATACAATAATAAAAAAACAGATATATATGTTTCCATCAATTAATGTAATCCGTACAGCTGTATACCGAGGTCCTTGTCTGGATGAGACCATGACCGATGTCTATGTCTGGATGAGACCGTACTGCTGTATAGGTCCAATTTGGGGCCGAATTTCGACCCCATTCCAATCCAAAGTATCCTCATATATGTTTTCCTTCAATTAAATGTAGACCCTTCAGCTGTATATGACCCAAGGTCCTTGTCTGGATGAGACCACCGATGTCTATGTCTGGATGAGACCGTCTAGGTCCAATTTAGGGCTGAATTTCGACTCTATACCAATCCAAAATATCCTCATATATGTTTTCCATAAATTAAATGTAGACCCTTCAGCTGTATATGACCCGAGGTCCTTGTCTGGATGAGACCACCGCTGTCTATTTCTGGATGAGACCGTACAGCTGTCTAGGTCCAATTTGGGGCCGAATTTCGACTACATCCCAATCCAAAATATTTTCCCAAAATACAATAATAAAAAACATTTATATATATGTTTCCATCAATTAAATGTAAACCGTACAGCTGTATACCGAGGTCCTTGTCTGGATGAGACCATGATCGATGTCTATGTCTGGATGAGACCGTACAGCTGTCTAGGTCCAATTTGGGGCCGAATTTCGACCCCATCCCAATCCAAAATATCCTCATATATGTTTTCCTTCAATTAAATGTAGACCGTTCAGCTGTATATGACCTGAGGTCCTTGTCTGGATGAGACCACCGATGTCTAGGTCTGGATGAGACCGTACAGCTGTCTAGGTCCAATTTGGGGCCGAATTTCGACCCCATCCCAATCCAAAATATCCTCATATATGTTTTCCTTCATTTAAATGTAGACCGTTCAGCTGTAGATGACCTGAGGTCCTTGTCTGGATGAGACCACCGATGTCTAGGTCTGGATGAACCGTACAGCTGTCTAGGTCCAATTTGGGGCCGAATTTCGACCCCATCCCAATCCGAAATATTTTCCCAAAATACAATAATAAAAAAACATATATATATATATATGTTTCCATCAATTAAATGTAATCGGTACAGCTGTATACCGAGGTCCTTGTCTGGATGAAACCATGACCGATGTCTATGTCTGGATGAGACCGTACAGCTGTCTAGGTCCAATTTGGGGCCGAATTTTGACCCAATCCCAATCCAAAATATTTTCCCAAAATACAATAATAAAAAAGCAGATATATATGTTTCCATCAATTAAATGTAATCCGTACAGCTGTATACCGAGGTCCAAGTCTGGATGAGACCATGACCGATGCCTATGTCTGGATGAGACCGTACAGCTGTCTAGGTCCAATTTGGGGCCAAATTTCGACCCCACCCCAATCCAAAATATTTTCCCAAAATATAATAATAAAAAAAACAGATATATATGTTTCCATCAATTAAATGTAATCCGTACAGCTGTATACCGAGGTCCTTGTCTGGATGAGACCATGACCGATGTCTATGTCTGGATGAGACCGTACAGCTGTCTAGGTCCAATTTGGGGCCGAATTTCGACCCCATTCCAATCCAAGATATCCTCATATATGTTTTCCTTGAATTAAATGTAGACCGTTCAGCTGTATATGACCCGAGGTCCTTGTCTGGATGAGACCACCGATGTCTATGTCTGGATGAGACCGTACAGCTGTCTAGGTCCAATTTAGGGCCGAATTTCGACTCCATCCCAATCCAAAATATCTTCATATATGTTTTCCATAAATTAAATGTAGACCCTTCAGCTGTATATGACCCGAGGTCCTCATCCGGATGAGACCATGACCGATGTCTATGTCTGGATGAGACCGTACAGCTGTATAGGTCCAATTTGGGGCCGAATTTCGACCCCATTCCAATCCAAGATATCCTCATATATGTTTTCCTTCAATTAAATGTAGACCGTTCAGCTGTATATGACCCGAGGTCCTTGTCTGGATGAGACCACCGATGTCTATGTCTGGATGAGACCGTACAGCTGTCTAGGTCCAATTTGGGGCCGAATTTCGACTACATCCCAATCAAAATATTTTCCCAAAATACAATAATAAAAAAACATTTATATATATGTTTCCATCAATTAAATGTAAACCGTACAGCTGTATACCGAGGTCCTTGTCTGGATGAGACCATGACCGATGTCTATGTCTGGATGAAACCGTACAGCTGTCTAGGTCCAATTTGGGGCCGAATTTCGACCCCATCCCAATCCAAAATATCCTCATATATGTTTTCCTTCAATTAAATGTAGATTGTTCAGCTGTATATGACCTGAGGTCCTTGTCTGGATGAGACCACCGATGTCTATGTCTGGATGAAACCGTACAGCTGTCTAGGTCCAATTTGGGGCCGAATTTCGACCCCATCCCAATCCAAAATATCCTCATATATGTTTTCCTTCAATTAAATGTAGATTGTTGAGCTGTATATGACCTGAGGTCCTTGTCTGGATGAGACCACCGATGTCTAGGTCTGAATGAGACCGTACAGCTGTCTAGGTCCAATTTGGGCCGAATTTCGACCCCATCCCAATCCAAAATATCCTCATATATGTTTTCCTTCAATTAAATGTAGACCGTTCAGCTGTAGATGACCTGAGGTCCTTGTCTGTCTGGATGAGACCACCGATGTCTAGGTCTGGATGAGACCGTACAGCTGTCTAGGTCCAATTTGGGGCCGAATTTCGACCCCATCCCAATCCGAAATATTTTCGCAAAATACAATAATAAAAAAACATATATCTATATATGTTTCCATCAATTAAATGTAATCCGTACAGCTGTATACCGAGGTCCTCGTCTGGATGAAACCATGACCGATGTCTATGTCTGGATGTGACCGTACAGCTGTCTAGGTTCAATTTGGGGCCGAATTTCGACCCCATCCCAATCCAAAATATTTTCCCAAAATACAATAATAAAAAAGCAGATATATATGTTTCCATCAATTAAATGTAATCTGTACAGCTGTATACCGAGGTCCTTGTCTGGATGGGACCATGACCGATGTCTATGTCTGGATGAGACCGTACAGCTGTCTAGGTCCAATTTGGGGCCAAATTTCGACCCCATCCCAATCCAAAATATTTTCCCAAAATACAATAATAAAAAAACAGATATATATGTTTCCATCAATTAAATGTAATCCGTACAGCTGTATATCGAGGTCCTCGTCTGGATGAGACCACCGATGTCTAGGTCTGGATGAGACCGTACAGCTGTCTAGGTCCAATTTGGGGCCGAATTTCGACCCCATCCCAATCCAAAATATTTTCCCAAAATACAATAATAAAAAAGCAGATATATATGTTTCCATCAATTAAATGTTTCTGCGTCGCTTTTGTCAGTTCTTATACATGTATGTTGCAACCCACCCCGCCCCAGACTTGAAATTTTTTCTTTTTTTTTTTACATATTTCGTTGTTGTTTTAGTAAATTTTTACACATATATGTTTCCCCATCCACCCCCCCCCCCCCCCCCCCCCCCCCCACTTGAAACTTTTTTTTTTTTTTTTAAATATTTCTTTGTTGTTTGAGTCAATTCTTACACATATATGTTGCCCCCTCCCCCTGCCCCCAACCCACTCCTGCCTCTCCCCCTGCTCTCCCCTGCTCTACCCCAGCTCTCCGCCACACCCCCCCCCACTTGGAACTATTTTTTTTTTTTACATATTTCTGTGTTACTTTTGTCAATTCTTACATCTTACACATATATGTTGCCCCCTCCCCCCACCACCACAACTACCCCGTTGTTGCTAAACATTAATAACATGTCAAACTGCATTCATATTGCAACAATTGACAATTAAGCAGAAGTATGCACTCTAAATTTAGTTTCCCAATAGATAGAGAAGGCCTTGAAAGTCAAGCGTCTGTACTGACAGGCAGTGCCTCTTGATTTCTTAGAAATCCATATTTTATCTCAATGTAAATGGAGGATGAGCCTGGCATGTTCATTCCTGTTCGGAGCCATATAACCTTTCATGTGTTGGTGCACCTTAAAACCCAATTAAATTTATTGTTTCTTTTTAAGATTACACGATTTGAAGATAATAATGTTTAATAAGATTTAAAGGGTCCTTGAAATGGATTATTATATGGAGTTCATGTGCATCATTAACATGTAAAATATTGGGGTGGGGATAGAGGTTTGGGTGGAATCTGTTTTACAAGAGAATGCACTACAGGGATCAAAATGGGATGCGAGGTAGTACTGGTTTTTACGGACCAGTGGACCTTAAGGGGTACTGGTCCGTGTCAATCAGTACTGGTCCGTACTGGTATAATAAATATCCATAAAATCAGAACAAAAATCATTCTAACACATATAAAGCCATTTTATTATACAATTCACCATTCCTGTATATTATCATTTAAATCATTCATATACCGGTCAACTCTTTTATTTCTGTGTTGTTTTGGTCAATTCTTACATAGCAATTGGGAAGAGGCTGAATTTCGGCCCCACTTAAATAGGTTAAAAAAAAACTGACACGGTTCTATGTACCTTTATTTTCCTTTTATTTATCCATTGCATCATATAACAAAAACAACATTATTTTCGTTTACAGTTTTATGATCGCACCACGAATCACATCAAAAACAGTACCGGGTCCCGCAAATTAAACCATCCAAGACAGGTGCGCGTTCCCGGTGTTATTTAGCATCTTGCATTTGTGAATGTGTTTATCGTTAAGCTTTTTGTATGATACAGACTTGCTAAAATAGAAAAAGATTATACAACAATTCATCGAAAAAGTAGAATATGAAAAGGAAATCACGGTTAAAACTATTAATATTCGAGTGATCTTTCTTCCTCTGTACAATGTGGATTTTCAGACGCTTTTGTCCTTTTGTTGTATGTATGCAAGGTATGTATTTGATGATGTTGGGTAGACTACAGCAGATTACAGAACTCGCAAATATGGACTAGTGCATGTGTACTCGCCCGTACCTCGTCCAGCTCGCATTTGCGAGCGGGCGAGCGCCCATTTCGTTCCCTGCACTACCCGAGCATATTATTGTTCTATCTAAAATTGTGTAACAAAAGCAGATAATACAATTTCTTATGCTCTGCACCATGATAGTGGCTTGACATTTAAATAAATATGAAAAAGTAGTCCCTTGGAAGCAACAACCACAAACAAGAGCGATAAATAGCAGACTCTGTTTTATTGTCTCTGTTTATGATATAAGGTTCAAACACCTCTTCTGGCCACTAGCATGGGCTTCAGCAGTGTTCTATCTTAAAGACACAAAGATTTGGCCCATTGATCCCAAAGGACCACATAGTAAACGACTATTGATTTGTAGTCCGGGCAACTTTTTACAACTGCCACAGAGCACTACACAAGTTCTCTGAAGGTCATTCACTTCTTGTCTGTTTACAACTGCCACACAGCATTACCCTGTCCTACTCTCCATTTATGTACTTCCTTGGGATGGTGGGAGGTATACAGTACCGGTTGTACACATGAAATGTTTGTGGTTGTTCCACTACTAAAACATTGTCATATATAGCCTAAAATGTGCTGAAAATGACTTAAAACAACATTCAACCTACCAACCAACCATTTGTGTACCTCACACCTCTGTTAAGGTTAAGGTTTCTCTTTAGGTCTGTTTTATAAGTCATTCCTACACTCTGCAGATACATCTGGCCTAAAAAAAAAGATGTGTGTTTCCGGTTTCCTGACCGACCCTACTTTATTACCGCTGACCCTAAATATTTTTAGCGAAAAAAAAAAAAGGTAAAAAAAAAAAAGATTTTTTTTTTTTTTATTCAAATGATAATTTTATTAGCCAGAGTTGTTAAGCATCTAATCTGGATTGCAAAGGTTATCAAAAAGTTGCCTTAGTACAAAAATGGCATAATATATATGGACTATGTATATGCGAACAATATATATAAAAAAATATATAAAAAAAACTTTTTCCTACCTACCTACCCTTACTTTTTGACAGGGTGAAACCAGAAACACACAAAGTTTTTTTTTAGGCCTCTGTGCAACTTCTTCATTACATGATTGAGTCCTTCTTTTTTACACCAGTGATTCTAGTTACATCTTGCATTAGGTTTGTATAAGATTGACAAACTTTTTAATTACATCATGCTCCCAGCAGCTCTTTGGATATAGTAATGACCTCCATTCGTTCTTGCTGAGGTAGCCTTCTGTGACTTTTTATGTGTAAAATCTTTTCTTCATTGGCAATTTTTGCACCTGTGTCTAGTTGCAGAAGAAATTGTGTTTTTTGAATTGGATACCCATTTTGTGTCGCCTTTTCAGAATAGGGATCACTTTGTCCATTTTGAATAATATCATATTGCAACAATTGTTAATGTTAAAATGATTCCAGTAACAGCATACCCTCTTATAAACTAAAAAACAATATCTCGATTTATATAATAATTCACTCTATGTCAGATGCTGCAGTATTTCACGAACGTGTGACTCGGGTCTTACAGATCTAGTGAACAATTACCTTACAATCTACAAACATCGTGTCCTCTTCATAACTCTTGCATGCATTGGGAGATTTCAGAGTAATTTGGCATATTTACCAACACTCATGTCGGTATCTTCAACGTCAAGCTAAATCACCCTAAAGGCCATCTACTTCTTGTATGCTTATTGTAATATCCATTTTGTGTCTGATTTACAATGCTTTCAGGCAAGGAGTGATTTTAGAATGACGCAACCTATTTACTCATCAAAATGATGCCCAGAACCCAAAACCCATGTCAGTATCAAGACTGCAGAGCCAAACATCCATGTCAGTATCTGCAAGGTCAGGTCAATCTGAAGGCCATTCACTTACGATATGTCTATAGTAAGGCCCATTTCTCATCTGCTCTAATAGTACTTCATGCATGGAAGGATTGCTCATCTCATCAAGACTGTGCAGAGCCTAACACCCATGTTGGTATATTCAAGGTCAAGGTCACTCTGTAGGCCATTCATTTCTGATATGTCTATAGTAAGGCCCATTTCTTGTCCACTATAATCGTACTTCATGCATGGAAGGATTGCTCATCTCATCAAGACTGCAGAACCCAACACCCATGTCGAATCTTCAAGGTCAATGTCACTCTGAAGGCCATTCACCTCTTTTTGTAATGCCAATTTAGTGTCCACTTAAAAACTCTTGCATGCATGAATGTATTTCATAATAAATAGGCACATTTATTTATCTCATCAAGAGGATGTGCAGAACTTGACACCCATGTCGGTATCTTCAGGGTCAAGGTCACTCTGAAGGCCATTCACTTCTGATATGCCTATAGTAAAGGCCTGTTCATGCTGCTCCAGAACTCTTTGCATCCATGGAAAGATTTCAGAATAAGGTAGCACGTTTACTCATCTCATCAAGACAGTGTGCCAAATCCAACCCCATGTCAGTATCTTCAAGGACAAGGTCACTGAAGGCCATTCTCTTCCTGTAAGCCTATAGTCCCATCTTGTGTCCAATTTACAACACTTGCATGCATGGAGGGATTTGAAAATAACATGTCACATAAACTCGTCTCACATAAACTCGTCTCATCAGGACG
The DNA here is from genome assembly GCA_037043455.1 of Cyrtodaria siliqua. Classification (NCBI taxonomy): domain Eukaryota; kingdom Metazoa; phylum Mollusca; class Bivalvia; order Adapedonta; family Hiatellidae; genus Cyrtodaria; species Cyrtodaria siliqua. Next base: position 96,559 of record JAWPHD010007390.1, read on the forward strand.
ATATGTGAAACCCAACACCATGTCAGTATTTTAAAAACAGCAGCTCTTAATTGGAAAAAAAAGAGTGTTTTCTTTAGTTATATTGTAAATATGTCAAAAACTTTTTACGTTGCTAGATTTGTATATTAGTTTTATGCCTCCACCTCTGAATGTTATGTCCAGCCATCTGTCCGCCTTGACAGTTTTTTTTGTCTATCTCCTCCCATACATTTCAACCAATTGTTTCGAAACTTTACATGATGTTTACCTAGATGTCAAGATATGCATATCGATTCAGCGTCAAAATCGACCTTGTATTGCCAGAATTATGTCTATAGTAAGGCCTATTTCTCGTCTGCTCTAATAGTACTTCATGCATTGAGGGATTGATCATATCATCAAGGCTGCTGAGCCCAACACCCATGCCAGTATCTTCAAGGTTAAGGTCACTCTGAAGGCCAATCACCTATTATATGTCTATAGTAAGGCCAATTTTGTGTCTTCAAGGTGCACATTCATTCATCTCGTGTCAGTATCTTCAAGGTCAAGGTCACTCTGAAGGCCATTCACTTCTGATTTTGTCTCCTTAATTCTTGCATATATTGAGGGATTTCAAAATAACATGGCATATTTCCTTATCTCATCAAGACTGTGCCATTTAATCCAACCACATGTTGTTATCTTCAAAATCACCCTGAAGTTATAATACTATTCACTTCTTATGTGTCTATAGTATTAGGTGCATATCATGTCTACTTAATAACTCTTGCATGCATTGAGGGATTTTGAAATAATTGTGCACATTTACTCATCTCATCCAGACAATGTGAACCCAACACTATAATCTTCAAATTCAACGTCACTCTGAAGGCCATTCACTTCTTTTATGCCTATTGTAAGGTCCATTTCGTGACCACTTAATAACTCTTACATGCATGGAGGAATTGCAAAATAACTAGGCACATTTATTAATATCTTCAAGACAATGTGTAGAATTTGACACCCATCTACAAGGTCAAGGTCAGTTAAGTCTCTTCACTTCTGATATGCCTATAGTAAGGCCCATTTCTTGTCCTCTTCATTACTCTTGTATGCATAGACGGATGTAAACATATTTTGACATATTAACAGCTCTGATGAAGGCAATGTGCAGAACCCAGCACTCATGTCAGTATCTTTAAAGCCAAGGTCACTCTGAAGGCCATTCTTTCTTATATGCCTATAGTAAGGCCGGGTCAGTTATTGATAACACTTGCATGCATGGAGGGATTTGAAAATAACTTGGCTCATTTACTCATTTCATCAAGACCATGTGCAGAACCCAGCATTCATGTCAATATATTTACGGTCGATTTAACTTTAAAGGTCATTCACTTCTCACATACCTATAGTAAGGCCCATTTTGTGCCCGATTTACAACATTTGCCTGCTTGGAGGGATTTGAAAATAACTTGGCACATTTACTGATCGTCCATTTGCAGAACCCAGATTCAGTATTTTAAAAACAGCATAATTATTTTCTTTTCTATTAAAAAAAGCTGTGTTTTCTTTAGTTATATTGTAAATTCTGTCTAACAATATTTTGTTGTTGTTGCTTTACTTGAATAATATTTGTGCACCCATCACTGAATGGTGAGGGAGCATATATAAAGTTAGACATGTCTGGCCATCTGGCCATCCAGAAGTATGTACGAGTGTCCGTCCCGAAAAGGTTGTGTTTCTGTCTATTTCCACACTTCTCACCTCCTCCCACATTTCTCAACTGATTGTTTCAAAACTTTACAGGATGCTTACCTATGATTTCAAGATGTACCTATATATTTTGCGTCAATATCGACCTTGTATTACTGGAATTGTGGCCCTTTTATCTTTGGCGCAGTCGGTAGCGCGGCGGTTTTGTAACCGGAGCCCCCAGGTTCAGTCCTTTGTGGTGCCAATGAGTTTCGTCTCGTCTCTTAGCCTCGTCTGTCAGATGGGGACGTAAACCGGGCGGTTGTATCGGTTTATCCTCCGAGCATGTTAAAGAACCATAGGAATCTAAGAGTAAGGCATGGTTCCCGGATTCCTATGTATCCTTCCCCACACTCTGGGGTGGCTCTAAATAACCTATACTGTTTTGATGAGCAACAAATTTCAATTCAATTAAATTTTCCGTTTTCCGTTGGCTCTTCAATGAGGACAACCATGTCCCATGGACACATTCTTAGTTTTGAATAACATTAATATTGCTCCAATTGACAATATTAAAATGATTCCAATAACAGCATACCCTCTTATAAACTATCAAAGAATGGCTCGAATTATGTAACAGATAATGAATGGTGCTGAGGTCCATATGCAAGTTTATGGACTGGGCAGTCAGACCTAGAATGTTATATGGACCGAAGCGATATGAGACGCTACAGTATTCCGTGAACATGTGACTCAGGTCCTACAGATCTAGTGAGTAATTACCACACAATCTTCATAAATTGCTGTTTTGCTATCTAGACATTATTGTAAGTTTTCTGATGGTGATTCACTTCTTATATGTTTATTATAAGGCCCATTTCTCGTCTGATCTAATAGTACTCTAGGAATCTTTATGTGAGGAAGCTATCCAGCTGGCTTGCGGAAAATTGCCCGAAGGGGCACCTGAGGTCTTTCTCCACCAATGGAAGCTGGAAAGTCGCCATAATGACCTTAGCTGTTGGTGCAACTATAAAATCCAATTCAATCAATCAATCTTATAGTACTTCATGCATGGAGGGATTGCTCATCTCATCAAGACTGTGCAGAGCCCAACTCCCATGTCATTATCTTCATGGTCAAGGTCAATCTGAAGGTCATACACTTCTTTTATGCCTATTGTAAGGACCTACTTTACATGACCACTTAATAATTCTTGCATGAATGGAGGGATTTCAAAATCTGTTCGCAAATTTACTGATCTGATCCAAGACAATGTGCAGAACCCAACTCTTATGTCAGTATCTTTAAGGTCAGGGTCACTCTGAAGGATGTTCACTTCCTGTATGTCTATCATAAGTAAGGTTCATTTTGTACTCGCTCCAGAACTCTTGTATCCATAGAAAGAGTTCAAAATAACTTGGCACATTTACTCATCTATCTCATCAGGATGATATGCAGAACATAGCACCCATGTCAATTGACATGTCGCCAGTACTTAGATATCTCCGCCCTATTGTTGATGTCGGAGTATATTGACAAAAGTTTATATAACATAGTTGCATGTGCTAAGCATATGCTGTATACACGTGCTGTTTTTTGTCGGAGGTATCGTTCTGGTTTGATTGGTTGAAATGGATAAATGATTGACAACTGGCGACATGTTAATTGTGGTGCTATGGTTTTGAATAACATTAATATTGCTCCAGTTGACATTGTTAAAATGATTCCAATAATAATGGCTCTAATAATATGGTAATAATTCACGCGATGTCAGACGCTGCAGTATTCCATGAACATGAGACGCAAGTCCTACAGATCTAGTGAATAATTATGAAACTATCTACACAAATTGCTGTTTTGCTATTGAGACATTATTTAAGTTCTCTGAAGGCCATTCACTTCTTAAATGTCTATAGTAAGGCCGATGTTGTGCCTGCACTAGAACTCTTGCATCCATGGAAAGAGTTCAAGTAACTTTTTCAGATAAATAAAACTTACTCATCTATTAGGATGTCCTGCAGACCGCAACACGGGTCTGTATTTTCAAGGTCAAGGTCATCAATATCATATTCTTCTTATTATATAATAAGGCCGATTTTTTATGAGTGATGGCACAAATATATATCATCTAGACGACCTGCAAACCCCCCACCCCTCTGCACACCGCCCGCCCCACACATACACATGCATGCCCGAGGGCCTCTGTGATCCATGTGTGTCCCAACTCCCCCAGCATTTTTTTAAAAGTTTTGTTTTTGTACTCTTTTTTCTTTTTTCCTCATTTCTCGTAAATAAAGTGATTTTTAAACCATCTCCCCCAAGAAAAATAATGTTTGTTTGTTCTTCTGTCTTTACTTTTCTGTTTATACTTTTACCCAGACAATTAACATACCTCTGCAGGGAAGATACATTCAGAGACATCTCTGATTTGCCTGTGCATCAATCTGTCCATTAGTAATTAAAATCAACGTTAAATGTTTTTCTTGCTTCTCTTCGTTTTCTTCAACTGTTAGACCTACCATCGGAAAACAATGTGGATATTAGGACCAGCAAAAAGAGGTGTACATATATACTGTCATCGTTGGAATTCAACAATTTCCGCCTTATGTATTTTAATTGTGACATCTTGTAATGTTTTTCACGCGTGTCCTATTCTCACAAAACTGCAAGACATCATAGCCTAGCACAACTGTGGACATAATCACCAGGACGTAGATGTATATAATTAATATATCTTCTGTGTTTGATTTTGACATTTCTGACAGAGTTGTGGACCCCTTTGTACTTTTAAATCACAAAGTCTGTTAATGTTTCTTGCATCTCTTATTCTTTTACACCTTAAAAAAAGACTAGTCTCTCCAAACTTTTATGTATCTGATCACCAGCATGTAGAGGTGTGCAGGAGTTATAATTGCCCTCAACTGAAAAAACAAGTTCAGAAGTAGGTTTCTCAATATTTGATATTAAACAGCAGAGCTACAGCTCTTGTTTTAATAAAACGATGCTACATTGTTATTTTTTATCAGATCTTCAAACATGGTGAACATATATTAGCTGTTTATAAAAGATGTGTTTTCTTTTGTAGATGAATCTGCAGAAATGAGGCGGAGAACAAACACCTCTGCCAGTAGACATTAGATGGAGTGAACAATTTAATATTAAAATTAACATTTACACACTCTTTAATGTATTATGCACCAAATAGTGGTCATCTCAACTTTGGGATTTTGTTCAAGCAAGTTTATTGAAAATCTTGACAATGACCTTCATCATAAAATCATTAATGGCCTTGGTCACAATATCGTTCATATATCTGAATGCATTTATTGTTTCAGTTCTTAAGACATTTCATATATTTTCACTATTCAAACTTTTTATTTATACATATTAATTAAACTTTACATAATCCTTCTAGAAGTAACTTAGGTGTATAAATTTACTTTCCTAGATCCTGAAGACATAGATGTTTTTATGGCGTTTGATTGGTTCTCCTACCAGACGTTTGATGGTGAATGAACCCAGCTGGTTTGAATAGCAAAGATACCTCCTGAATTTTATGCTGAGCCTCAGAGAAAGGTTAGGAGCTTTTCTTACAAACTATATCGCTGTAAATTGTAGTATGGGTGAGGCAGATGGTATATCATGTTATTGATTTTAAAAACATATATGAAAAACAAATTATTCTTATATCTATGCACACATCAAAAACTTTTCGGGATCTTAAAGAAAATTTCATCAAGTAGCTTTAGTGAAAATCTTGACACATTGACCTGACTGGATGTGTTTTGAATTTTTTAGATCACCTGAGCCAAAGTGATCTATCTGGATCGCTCATCATCCGTCGTCATCGTCGTTAACTTTTCTTCAAACAGCTTCTCCTCAGAAACCGTTTGGCTAATTTTTACCAAACTTCACATGGGTAATCCTTAGATGAATGCTTTTTAGATTTGTTAAAATTATGTCAGGGCGACATCCAAGACGGCCGCCATTACCATATATGGTCGAAACATTAAAAAATCTTCTCAAGAACCGCTGGACAGATTTCAACAGTTTTTCGTTTAAAATGATTGCCTAGACGCTTAGACTATCGAATTTGTTCAAATGAAGTCCTCGGGGTCATAAATGCCGTGCCCAGGGAGTCCAAAGTTGTATATTGAGATTTTGCCTGTTTTTCATATAGACATGTAGGAAAAAACTTTAAAAAATCTTCTCTGAAATCACAAGGCACAGAGCTCTCACGTATTACATGTAGCATCAGCTTATGGTCTTCTACTAAGTTTGCTCAGATGGTGACCCTGGGGTCAAATTTGTCCCCACCCCTGGGGTCACAGTTTTTCATAGACATATATAGGGGAAAAAAAAAAATCTTCTTGGAAACTACAAGAGCCAGACGTTTGATATTTTGAATTTACTATAAGCTTATGTTCCTTTACCAAGTGTGTTCAAATGGTGACATTTGGCCCCGCCCCAAGGGTCACATGTTTTACATAGACATGTAAAGGGAAAAACTTAAAAAATCTCTGAAACTGCAAGAGGCAGAAGTTTAATATTTTGCATTTGCTAACTTAAAAAATCTTCTCTGAAACTGCAAGAGCCAGAGGTTTAATATTTTGCATTTGCTATAAGCTTATGGTCTTCTACCAATTTTTAGCTCTACTGGCCAAGGGCCAGCAGAGCTTATGGGATGGCGAGTTGTCCGTCGTCCGTCTGTCGTCCGTCCGTTAAAGTTTTGTCTCGTTAAGACGATAGGGCCTTCATTTTTCATCCTATCTTTACCAAACTTTACCACATTGTTAATATCAATGAAAACTCAGACAAGTTCGAAAACCAGCCAGATCGGACCAGTAACAACGGAGTTATGGTCCTTGATTTAGTTAAAAATGCTATATTTTGCCTCGTTAAGACGATAGGGCCTTCATATTTGATCCTATCTTTACCAAACTTTACCACATTGTTAATATCAATGAAAGCTCGGACAAGTTCGAAAACCAGCCATATCGGACTAGTAACAGCAGAGTTATCGCCCTTGATTTAGTTAAAAATGCTATATTTTGCCTCGTTAAGACGATAGGGGCTTCATTGTTCATCCGATCTTTACCAAACTTTATCAGATTATTAATGTCGTTAAAAAATCGAACAAGTTAGAAAACCAGCCATATCGGAACAGTAACCGCGGAGTTATGGCCCTTGATTTAGTTCAAAATGCCTCGTTAAGACGATAGGGCATTCATTTTTCACCCGATCTTTACCGAACTTTACCATCTTGTTAATATCAATGAAAGCTTGGATAAGTTCGAAAACCAGCCAGATCGGACTAGTAACAGCGGAGTTATGGCCCTTGATTTAGTTAAAAGGGCTATATTTTGCCTCGTTAAGACGATAAGGTCTTCATTTTTCATCCGATCTTTACCAAATATTACCAGATTGTTAATATCAATGAAAGCTTGGACAAATTCGAAAACCAGCCAGATCGGACCAGCAACAGCGGAGTTATGGCCCTTGATTTAGTTAAAAATGCTATATTTTGCCTCGTTAAGACGATAGGGCCTTCATTTTTCGTCCAATCTTTATTAGACTTTACCAGTTTGTTAATATAAATGAAAGCTCAGACAAGTTTGAAAACCAGCCAGTTCTGACCAGTAACAGTGGAGTTATGACCCTTGATATAGTTAAAAATGCTATATTTTGCCTCCATACGATACGGCCTTCATTTTTCGTCCGATCTTTACCAAACTTTACCAGATTGATACTATCAATGAAAGCTGCGACAAGTTTGAAAACCAGTCAGATTGGACCATTTACACCGGAGATATGGCCCTTGATTTTTCTGAAATATGCTATATTTTATTTACATGCCTCATTAATTAGAAAGGGCCTTCATTTGGCCAGATTTCATTGAAATTTTTCAGGGATGACCAGTGCCAAGCCTAGTTGTACATATCGTCACCGTGTTCCGGTTTAGTGATTTTAGCAGAGTTATGTCCCTTTAAAGGTTTTAATAATACACAAACTTTGTTCTGACTAGTTCTCCTGAATCCCTGGCTGGATTTTAAAAACTTGACAAGAATGATCAGTATCAAGCCTAGTTGTGCATATCATCGGCATATTCGGGTTGAATGATTTTTTGCAGATTTGTGACCCCTTAAAGGTTTTAATACACTAACTTTGTACAGACTAGTTCTCCTGAACCTCTGGCTGGATTTCAACGAAACTTGTCAGGGACAATCAGTACCAAGCCTAGTTGCGTATATCATCACCATGTTCTGGTTGAACGATATTTGAAAAGAGTTATGGGCCCTTGTGCATAAACTTTATCTTTAGCCAGTAGAGCGTCCACAGGCCCTCTTGGGCCTCTTGTGTTCAAATGATGACCCTGTTATCACATTTGGCCCCACCCTGGGGTCACAGTTTTACATAGGCTTGTATAGGGAAAAACTGAAAAAAATCTTCTCTGGAACTGTAAGAGCCAGAGGTTTAATATTTTGCATTATTATACCTCACATAAAACGCCCATGCTAAATCCCCATAGACAACAATGTGTAATTTCTTATTATCTCACGCGAGGGTGATAGTACAGGGTGATAGTAAATCGCAGGGTGTGATAGTAAAAAATTATCGAATGCGCAGTTTTGATGTACTGTTTCGGTGACGTCATCGACTCAGTATGGTGAAATGCTATATTGAATTCATAACTTCAAAGGTACTTTACCGATTTTAATAAACTACAACTCATTTTTAGCTTATGGGATGCCGAGTTGTCCGTCGTCCGTCCGTCGTCCGTTGTTAACTTTTATCTCATTAAGACGTTAGGGCCTTCATTTTTCATCCAATCTTTACCAAACTTTATCAGGTTGTTAATATCAATGAAAGCTCGGATGAGTTCGAAAACCAGCCAGATCGGCCAAGTAACAGCGGAGTTATGGCCCTTGACTTGGTTAAAAATGCTATATTGTTATATTTTGCCTCGTTAATACGATAGGGCCTTCATATTTCATCCTCTCTTTACCAAACTTTACCACATTGTTACTATCAATGAAAGCTCGGACATGTTCGAAAAACAGTCAGATCGGACCAGTAACACCAGAGTTATGGTCCTTGATTTAGTTAAAAATGCTATATTGCTATATTTTGCCTCGTTAAGATGGTAGGGCCTTCGTTTTTCAACCTTTCTTTACCAAACTTTACCACATTGTTAATATCAATGAAAGCTCAGACAAGTTCGAAAACCAGCCATATCGGACTAGTAACAGCGGAGTTATGGCCCTTGATTTAGTTAAAAATGCTATTTTTTGCCTCGTTAAGACGATAGGAGTTTCATTGTTAATCCGATCTTAACCAAACTTTATCAGATTGTTAATATCAATGAAAGCTCGGACAAGTTCGAAAACCAGCCATATTGGAATAGTTACAGAGGAGTTATGGCCCTTGATTTAGTTAAAAATGCTATATTTTGCCTCGTTAAGACGATAGGGCCTTCATTTTTCGTCCGATCTTTAACAAACTTTATCAGATTGTTACTGTCATTGAAAGCTCAAAAATTTCGAAAACCATCCATATTGGACCAGTAACAGCGGAGTTGTGGCCCTTGATTTTGTTAAAAATGCTATATTTTGCCTCTTTAAGACAATAGGGGCTTCATTGTTCATCCGATCTTTACCAAACTTTATCAGATTGTTCGAACAAGTTCGAAAACCAGCCATATCAGACCAGTAACAAAATAGTTATGGCCCTTGATTTAGTTAAAAACGCTATATTTTGCCTCAAGACGAGAGGGCCTTCATTTTTCATCCGATCGTTACCAAACTTTTTAAATATTTTTAGCTCTACTGATCAGAGATCAGCAGAGCTTATGCCGTGGTGCGGCGTCCGTCGTCCGTCTGTCCGTAAACTGAAAACTACTGGATGGATTTTCATGAAACTTTACAGAAATGTTGCCCATGAAGTCTAGTTGATCCTAGCAAAAATTCATGTTGATGTGAAATCCAAGATGGCCGCCAGATCTAAAAATAGGTTTTTAAAAAACAAGTTTGTAGCGACTTCTTCATGAAAACTATAAGTGATATTGATATGGGACTTTTTCTAAAATGATCAGCATGACATGATGTTGGTCCTTGTCAAAAATCGTTTTGATTCAACGTTAAACATGGCTGCCAGCGGCCATCTTTGTTTACATACAGTTATATAGTAAAAACTTGTAGCGACTACTCCTTTGAAACTACTTGACAGATTTTCATGAAACTTTACAGGAATGTTGCTCTTAATGTCTAATTGATTCTAGCAAAATTGCAGATCGGCCAGAAATTCAAGATGGCCGCCACAGCTAAAAATAGATTTTTAAAAAAGAAGTTTGTAGCGACTACGTCTTGAAAACTATAAGTGATATTGATATGGGACTTTTTGTAAAATGATCAGCATGACATGATGGTTATCAGAGTCAAACATTATTTTGATTCGACGTTAAACATGGCTGCCAGTGGCCATCTTTGTTTACATAGAGTTATATGATGAAAACTTGTAGCGACTACTCCTCTGAAACTACTTGACGGATTTTCATGAAACTTCACAGGAATGTTGCTCTTGATGTCTAATTGATCCTAGCAAAATTTTAGGTCGCCCGGAAATTCAAGATGGCTGCCATGGCTAAAAATAGATTTTCAAAATACAAGTTTGTAGCGACTACTACTTGAAGACTATAAGTGATATTCATATTGGACTTTTTGTAAAATGATCAGCATGACATGATGTTGGTCCTTGTCAAAAATTGTTTTGATTCAACGTTAAACATGGCTGCCAGTGGCCATCTTTGTTTACATAGAGTTATATAGTAAAAACTTGTAGCGACTAATCCTTTGAAACTACTTGGCAGATTTTCATGAAACTTTACAGGAATGTTGCTCTTAATGTTTAATTGATCCTAGCAAAATTTCAGATCGGCCAGAAATTCAAGATGGCCGCCATAGCTAAAATTAGATTTTTTAAAAAAGAAGTTTGTAGCGACTACGTCTTGAAAACTATAAGTGATATTGATATGGGACTTTTTGTAAAATGATCAGCATGACATGATGGTTATCAGAGTCAAACATTATTTTGATTTGACGTTAAACATGGCTGTCAGCGGCCATCTTTGTTTACATAGTTATATAATGAAAACTTGTAGCGACTATTCCTGTGAAACTACTTGACGGATTTTCATGAAACTTCACAGGAGTGTTGCTCTTGATGTCTAATTGATCCTAGCAAAATTTCAGGTCGGCCGGAAATTCAAGATGGCCGCCACGGCTAAAAATAATTTTTCAAAAAACAAGTCTGTTGCGACTACTTCCTGAAATCAAAATCAATCAGTAGAGCTTCAAGGTCATTGACCTCTTGTTTAAAAAAATATTTTTAATTTTGTTATTTATTTTTTGTTATTTTTTTTAAATCAAATTTTTTTTTTTTTTTAAATTTTTTTTCTTCTTTTTTTTTTTTTTTTAATTATTTATTTATTTATAATTTTTTTTTCTTTCTTTTTTTGTTTTTTCTTTATTTATTTTTTTTTTAAAAAAAAATTGAATTATTTTTTAGCTCTAAGTTGGACCAGTCGGACCAGTAACAGAGGAGTTATGGCTCTTGATTTAGTTAAAAATGCTATATTTTGCCTCGTTAATACAATAGGGCCTTCATTTTTCATCTGATCTTTACTGAACTTTAACAGATTGTTTAGTTATGGCCCTTGATTTAGTTCAAAAGCTGTTTTTTGCCCGAAACTTCCAAAAAAACGTAAATGGCAGTCACTCGCTTCATTGATGTTATAAGAGCCATGTTAGCCAGTAGAGCAACCACAGGCCCTCTTGGGTCTCTTGTTAGTTCAACTGATCAGAGATCAGCAGAGCTTATGCCGTGAGGCGGCGTCCGTCTGTCCGTCCGTCCATACTTAGGGGAGAGACATTGTGGGGTCTTTCTTACGTACAAGTACCCCATATGCTTCCTGTATAAATGGTATTGATGGGGTTAACCCCAGAATGGTTTGTCTGTTTTGTGGGGTTAACCCCAGAGTGTTTTGTTCGTTTTGTGGTGTTTTTTTTTGAGAACTCGCTTTGATAGCAGGAAGGTCAATTGATGAGAGGGCCGAAGGCCCGATATACAACTGCTATACAACTGCTTACCGGGCAGGCCGAAGGCCTAGACCGTCGTTATATATACCTCGCTTCATCAACACAGGAATTGTATTTTTAAGGTCTTGCGAGACTATTTTTTAGGCTCCTATTCGAGGTAAGTTTTTTGGGGTTAAACCTTTATTAATGTAATAAGTGTATTTTATCTCTATCCGAGCTAAATTTGCTTGCATCGGGGTAGTTGTTGCTGAAGATGATTATATGGGGAATCTTGTAGATTCTTTGTTCGCTCTCGTATTAAGTGTCGTAGAATATACCGTTTTTAGCTCTACTGGCCGAAGGCCAGCAGAGCTTATGGGATGCCGAGTTGTCCGTCGTCCGTTGTTAACTTTTGTCTCGTTAAGACGATAGGGCCTTCATTTTTCATCCAATCTTTACCATACTTTAACAGGTTGTTAATATCAATGAAAGCTCGGACAAGTTCGAAAACAAGCCAGATCGGACCAGAAACACCAGAGTTATGGTCCTTGATTTAGTTGAAAATGCTATATTGCTATATTTTGCCTCGTTAAGATGATAGGGCCTTCGTTTTTCATCATATCTTTACCAAACTTTACCACATTGTTAATATCAATGAAAGCTCGGACAAGTTCGAAAACCAAACATATCGGACCAGTAACAGCTTAGTTATGGCCCTTGATTTAGTTCAAAACGCTATATATTTTGCCTCGTTAAGACGCGAGGGCCTTCATTTTTCATCCGATCGTTTTTTTATTTTTTTTTTATTTTTTTTTTATTTTTTTTTTTTATTTTTTTTTTAAATAATATATATATTATTTTTACTCTTTGTTGAACCAGACGGACCAGTACCGGAGGGGTTATGGCTCTTGATTTAGTTAAAAATGCTATATTTTGCCTCGTTAATACGGTAGGGCCTTCATTTTCATCTGATCTTTACCGAACTTTAACAGATTCTTTAGTTATGGCCCTGATTTAGTTCAAAAGCTGTTTTTTGCCCGAAACTTCAAAAAAAACGTAAATGGCAGTCACTCACTCACTTCATTGATGTTATAAGAGCCATGTTTGCCCCGTTATAAGAGCCATGTTAGCCAGTAGAGCGTCCACAGGCCCTCTTGGGCCTCTTGTTCATCCTATCTTTACCATATTTTACCACATTGTTAATATCAATGAAAGCTCGAGCAAGTTCGCAAACCAGCCAGATCGGACCAGTAACACCAGAGTTATGGTCCTTGATTTAGTTAAAAATGCTATATTGCTATATTTTGCCTCGTTAAGATGATAGGGCCTTCATTTTTCATCCTATCTTTACCAAACTTTACCACATTGTTAATATCAATGAAAGCTCAGACAAGTTCGAAAACCAGCCATATCGGACTAGCAACAGCGGAGTTAAGGCCTTGATTTAGTTAAAAATGCTATATTTTGCCTGGTTAAGACGATAGGGGCTTCACTGTTCATCCGTTTTTACCAAACTTTACCACATTGTTAATATAAATGAAAACTCGGACAAGTTTGAAAACCAGCCATATCGGAATAGTAACAGCGGAGTTATGGCCCTTGAGTTAGTTAAAAATGCTATATTTTGCCTCGTTAAGACGATAGGGGCTTCATTGTTCATCCAATCTTTACCAAACTTTTTCAGATTGTTAATATAAATGAAAGCTCGAACAAGTTTGAAAAACAGCCATATCGGAATAGTAACAGCAGAGTTATGGCCCTTGATTTAATTAAAATGCTATATTTTGCCTCGTTAAGACGATAGGGGCTTCATTGGTCATCCGATCTTTACCAAACTTTATCAGATTGTTAATGTCAATGAAAGCTCGAACATGTTCGAAAACCCAGCCATATCGGACCAGTAACAGCGGAGTTATGGCACTTGATTTAGTTAAAAATGCTATTTTATTTATTTTTTTTTCATTTTTTTTTTATTTTTATTTTTTTTTATTGTTTTTACATTTTTAAAAAAAAATTTATTAAAAAATGTTAGTCACTCGCTTCATTGATGTTATAAGAGCGATGTTTGCCAATAGAGCGTCCACAGGCCCTCTTGGGCCTCTTGTTTAGTGTTCGATTATTTCGTAGTTTATGTGTTCCACCTGTGATCTTGCGAGGTCAAAGATGACTATTCTTTGTCCCTTGAAGCCGTATTTGATGTCAGCGCTCTTTCCGTTATTATAGACTGCAGCGTTAGCTCTACAGATTAAGTATCGGGCCATCCAGCTTTTTCCTGCTCCTTCTTCATCGACATACCATCTGATGTGTCTTGTATGGGGATCGTTAACAAGGTAATCCAGTAGGTCTTTTTGCCAATCATGTAGATGGACATTTTGCATCTCTATGGAGAGTAGAGCCTTTTCTTGGTCTTGTCTGATTCTATCATATACATTTTGTCATATACATTTTGTATGTGTTTTTGTAGCGGACGTATGTTCCTCCAAATTCCTGTAGCATGTCCATTTCTGAGGAACCTTCTTGTGAAGCTTCGCAAGCTCTGACTAGGTCTTGTCTGTTTTTGTGAGGCTCCCCTTTTTCTTTAAATTGGCCGTCTTTTTTGCAGTATGTAATGTTGCTGTCTGCGTTGCCTTTTGATCGTTCCCAGTGTATCTGTTTAGGTAGTTTTTGCTTGATGAACGATAGATAGTCTTTTTCTGTCTAGTAATTCTAGGTAGCCTTGTAGGTGCGGTGTACTGCTTTCGCCTATCTCCATACCGTAGATGATGTAGTTACATTCTCCATAGAATTCTTGAACTTGCTCCTCTTCTTCGGCTGTATAGTTGTTAAACGTAAATGTCCACCGACGGGCCTGTAGGTCTTGTGGCATGTTGATTGTATATACGTCGAACGCAAAGATAAGGTGAGGGTACAGTATTACCCTTTACCTTATCTCTATTTATTGACAATTTTTGGGGGCTTTTTCGAAATGTGTTTGTTTTTTTGTACGTTTATTGGATAATATGTTATACAGTTATTATTTATCATCGTCTGTGATATTATGTCAGTCTTCTTCTGTGCTTGTACCGGCATGTGGAGGGTCTGGATTGGGACTTGGTATTATTGTCTTTGTTGTCATCTTTGGTCCCCAGCCTTTGCATATTGTTTTACATTCAACTTGGTATTCTATTACTCTGAACCATTTTTCTATGGGTTTGTCAAGGTTGAGTGGATTTGTCTTGTCGTGCATCATTGACTTTGTGATGTCTGTTGGTATGTTCATGTAGATGTTTGGCATGGCATGGCTGAATAGTTTATCCACTGCTGTTTGTTCTTCAACGTTTACTACTCCTGTGCCTTTTGTGTTTCCGACTGTTACAAGGTATTTGATTAGGCCTGCCTCATCGACAGATATTCTGTACCAGTATTGGAAGTTGGCTGTGTCGTATGGGCTTGTGGTTAAGCTGCTTAGTACGTTGATTCCTCTTAGTTTGTCGTGTCTGATTTTGTATGTTCCCTTGAGGACTGTTGCGTCGTTGAGCCTGACCTTTTTTTTTCGGAAGTAGTCTGTTAGGTTGAACATGTCTATTTGTGGTCTCCATTCTCCGAATTTTGTATCTGTTATTGGGTCTCTGATAGCGTAGTTTCCTGTTAGGTCTATGTCGTACCAGAAGTCGTGCATGCCTTTGAAGTCTTGAAATATTCTTTCTACGTCTGACTTGTATCCAGCTGTTGTTATGACGGATGTCTCTAACCATTGCTTTATCTTTAGGTTCTTTATTTTCCAGTGTATTCTGTCGAACTTGTACCACATGTAGTCTTCCCAAAATGTTTTTGTTGCTTCAGGTTCGTCTTTTTCGAGAACGTTGGGTAGCCAGAATCGAAGAGGTTGTACTAATTGTGCCCATTCTGTTGCTCCAGAGGCTCTTCCTTGGGCATGCATATCCCAGGATAGGTCTTTTGTTGTTGTCATCATTATGGTTCTTGAATAAGGCATGCCATATTGTCTGTGTTTCCTATGAGACCGACTCCTCGACCGTCGCCTTTTCGGTTTGCCCCTCCTAGTACGCCTCCTCGTCTTTCTAAATGCCCTCTTCTTCTTAAGAAAACGACCCTGGGAGTGTCTAGTCTTCTTTTTCTTTTTATAGAGTCTCCCCATGTTCCTAAGAGCGTGTTCTTGGACCTTTTTTTACAGAACGAGGGTGGTTTTCACATTCGTATCTTGAATTCGTAAGTGTGGTCTATGTATTCTCTTCTCCAAATGTAGTCTCGTGCTATGTCTCTCAGGACTTGCCAGTGTCTGCTGTCGACTGCTAATATTTCGTTTCTGATTCTGTCCCAGGATGGTATACTTCTGAATCCTCTTCGTATTTGTACTGCTCTCTGTATGGCGTTGTTGCTAGGCTTATATAGGCATCTCGTGGACCAAATTGTAGACAATTGTGTTTCCTCCCACGTCCGTGTATTTTGGTGTCCATATCTTATGGGGTTGTTTTTGTGTCCGTAAGTTATGGGGTTTTATTGTCCATTCTTTGTGGGGTTACTGTGTCCTATGTTACTGTGTCCATAGGACACCACAAAGGTTAACTCCATATGCTCTCCAGTACGTACGTCCGTCCGTCTGTCCGTCTGTCTGTCCGTAAAGTTTTATTTGTAGCAACTACTCCTCTGAAACTACTGGATGGATATTCATGAAACTTTACAGAAATGTTGCGCATGAAGTCTTGTTGATCCTAGCAAAAATTCATGTTGATGTGAAATCCAAGATGGCCGCCAAAGCTAAAAATAGATTTTTAAAATACAAGTTTGTAGCGACTACTTTTTGAAAACAATAAGTGATATTGATATGGGACTTTTTCTAAAATGATCAGCATGACATGATGTTGGTCATTTTCAAAAATCGTTTTGATTCGACGTTAAACATGGCTGCCAGTGGCCATCTTTGTTTACATAGAGTTATATGGTAAAAACTTGTAGCGACTACTCCTCTGAAACTACTTGGCGGATTTTCATGAAACTTTACAGGAATGTTGCTCTTGATGTGTAATTGATCCTAGCCAAAGTTTCAGATCGGCCAGAAATTCAAGATGGCCGCCACAGCTAAAAATAGATTTTTAAAAAAATAAATTTGTAGTGACTACTCCTTGAAAACTACTTGAAAACTACCAGCAAAAATTCATGTTGATGTGAAATCCAAGATGGCCGCCAAATCTAAAAATAGATATTATGCCTTGTTAACACTAGAACCTTCATTTTATGTGCCCAAAGGCACGTATTATGACATGGCATTGTGTTTTGTCTGTCCATCTTTTTTGTGTGTGATTGGCTATCCAGCTGGCTTGCGGAACGTCGGTGGTTCTACCCAGGTGCCCGCCCGTGCACGAAAATTGCCCGGAGGGGCACCTGGGGTCTTCCTCCACCAGTGGAAGCTGGAAAGTCGCCATATGACCTTAGCTGTTGGTGCGACTATAAAATCCAATTCAATTCAATTCAATTGTGTGTGATTGAAACAGGGAACATCTGTTGCAGGGTAAATGTCTATTTGGCAACCAAAACGCTTTTGCATATATCCTGATTTTTGTCTCGCCTTTTCGAAGGAAAAAAGAGACATAGGTGTTGCAGAGACATAGATGTTGCTTTTCCGGCGGCGTCAACATTCAAGTTCTGCGTTTATGTCATTTTCTCACAAACTGTTTGCACTAGACCTTTCAAACTTTGCTTATATCTGTATCATGGGTGGTACATCGCAACGTGACAAAGCAAATATGGAAGTGACCTTGACCCGCCAAGCAAAGGGCAGATAACTCACTAATTTTTAGGTTCAACTTTTGTGTTTAGATCACTTTTTCACAAACTGTACGCACTAGACCTTTCAAACTTTGCTTATAGTTGTATCTTGGGTAGTACATGGCAACGTGACAAAGCAAATGTGGAAGTGAACTTGACCCTCCAAGCAAAGGGCAGATGATTTAATAATTAGCTCTACTGATCAGAGATCAGCAGAGCTTATGCCGTGGTGCGGTGTCCGTCGTCCGTCTGTCTGTCTGTCCGTAAACTTTTTTTTTGTAGCGACTTCTCTGAAACTACAGTATGGATTTTCATGAAACTTTACAGAAATGTTGCCTATGAAGTCTAGTTGATCCTAGCAAAAATTCATGTTGATGTGAAATCCAAGATGGCCGCCAAATCTAAAAATAGGTTTTTAAGAAACAAGTTTGTAGCGACTACTTCTTGAAAACTTTAAGAGATATTGATATGGGACTTTTTCTAAAATGATCAGCATGACATGATGTTGGTCCTTGTCGAAATTAGTTTTGATTCGACGTTAAATATGGCTGCCAAGCGGCCATCTTTGTTTACATAGAGTTATATAATGAAAACTTGTAGCGACTACTCTGAAACTTCTTGACGGATTTTCATGAACCTTCACAGGAATGTTGCTCTTGATGTCTAATTGATCCTAGCAAAATTTCAGGTCAGCCGAAAATTCAAGATGGCCGCCACGGCTAAAAATAAATTTTCAAAATACAAATTTGTAGCGACTACTTCTTGAAAACTATCAGGGATATTGATATGGGACTTTTTCTAAAATTATCAGCATGACATGATGGTTATCCGAGTCAAACATTATTTTGATTCGACGTTAAACATGGCTGCCAGTGGCCGTCTTTGTTTACATAGAGTTATATAATGAAAACTTGTAGCGACTACTCCGCTGAAACTACTTGACGGATTTTCATGAAACTTCAATGTTGCTCTGATGTCTTAATTGATCCTAGCAAAATTTCAGGTAGGCCGGAAATTCAAGATGGCCGCCAGGGCTAAAAATAAATTTTCAAAAAACAAGTTTGTAGCGACTACTTCCTGAAATCAAAATCAATCAGTAGAGCTTCAAGGTCATTGACCTCTTGTTTTTCATTTTCTTTTTAATTTCTTTTTTTCATTTTTTAGCTCTACTGATCAGAGATCAGCAGAGCTTATGCCGTGGTGCGGCGTCCGTCGTCCGTCCGTCTGTCCGTCCGTTAACTTTTATTTGTAGCGACTACTCCTCTGAAACTACTGGATGGATATTCATAAAACTTTACAGAAATGTTGCCCATGAAGTCTAGTTGATCCTAGCAAAAATTCATGTTGATGTGAAATCCAAGATGGCCGCCAAAGCTAAAAATAGATTTTTTTCTGTCCGTCCGTCCGTTAACTTTTATTTGTAGCGACTACTCCTCTGAAACTACTGGATGGATATTCATAAAACTTTACAGAAATGTTGCCCATGAAGTCTAGTTGATCCTAGCAAAAATTCATGTTGATGTGAAATCCAAGATGGCCGCCAAAGCTAAAAATAGATTTTCAAAATACAAGTTTGTAGCGACTACTTCTTGAAAACTATAAGTGATATTGATATTGGACTTTTTCTAAAATGATCAGCATGACATGATGTTGGTCCTTATCAAAAATCGTTTCGATTCGACGTTAAACGTGGCTGCCAGCGGCCATCTTTGTTTACATAGAGTTATATAGTAAAAACTTGTAGCGACTACTCCTCTGAAACTACTTGGCGGATTTTCATGAAACTTTACAGGAAAGTTGCTCTTAATGTCTAATTGATCCTAGCAAAATTTCAGGTCGGGCGGAAATTCAAGATGGCCGCCATGGCTAAAAATAGATTTTCAAAATACAAGTTTGTAGCGACTACTTCTTGAAAACTATAAGTGATATTGATATGGGACTTTTTCTTAAATGATCAGCATGACATGATGGTTATCCGAGTCGAACATTATTTTGATTCGACTTTAAACATGGCTGCCAGTGGCCATCTTTGTTTACATAGAGTTATATAATGAAAACTTGTAGCGCCTACTCCTCCGAAACTACTTGACGAATTTTCATGAAACTTCACAGAAATGTTGCTCTTGATGTCTTATTGATCCTAGCAAAATTTCAGGTCGGCTGGAAATTCAAGATGGCCGCCATGATTAAAAATAGATTTTCAAAATGCAAGTTTGTAGCGACTACTTCTTGAAAACTATAAGTGATATTGATATGGGACTTTTTCTAAGATGATCAGCATTACATGATGTTGGTCCTTGTCAAAAATCATTTTGATTAGATGTAAACATGGCTGTCAGCGGCCATCTTTGTTTACATAGAATTATATAATGAAAACTTGTAGCGACTACTCCTCTGAAACTTCTTGACGGATTTTCAGGAACTTCACAGGAATGTTGCTCTTGATGTCTAATTGATCCTAGCAAAATATCAGGTCGGCCGGAAATTCAAGATGGCCGCAACGGTTAAAAATAAATTTTCAAAAACAAGTTTGTAGCGACTACTTCCTGAAATCAAAATCAATCAGTAGAGCTTCAAGGTCATTGACCTCTTGTCTTTTTTTTCTTTTTTTGTTAACACTGTTGGATTTGACGAAACTTAACAGGAAGCTATGATTACTAGTTGTGTCTATTGCATTTTTTTCCAGTTCGTTGATTTTTGATAGTGTTACAGCCTCTTGACATTTACTTTAAATTTCTTGTCGGCGCTACTCCTCCTAAACGGCTTGTTGGATTTCTACGAAATTTGGCAGGAAGCCTCGGTATGATGTCTAGTTGTGCAAAGCCTACTAAACCTCTGGCACTTGTAGTTTCAGAGATATACATAACATCTATGTAAAACGTGACCCCTGAGGTGGGACCAAATGTGACCGCCAGGATCACCATTTGAACAAACTTGGTAAAGGACCATAAGCTTATAGCAGGGCTAGAAATTAACACTTTCAGTTTACTAGACAACCAGTCTAGTAATAGGGTAAAATCACTAGATCTGCTTAAAATTTACTAGCCCAATGTAATATTCAACAGAAATTTGAGTTTCGGTTTCGTTTCGGTTTCTTTTCATGAGTTTTAAATGTATTTTGAAGGTATCTCCACATTTCTTATGTATGTATGCAAGGTTATCCAAGCACACAAAAGCATTGTTTTTTAGCTCTACTGATCAGAGTTCAGCAGAGCTTATGCCGTGGTGCGGCGTCCGTCGTCCGTTCGTCCGTCTGTCCGTAAACTTTTATTTGTAGCGACTTCACAGCTGAAACTACTGGATGGATATTCATGAAACTTTACAGAAATGTTGCCCATAAAGTCTAGTTGATCCTAGCAAAAATTCATGTTGATGTGAAATCCAAGATGGCCGCCAAAGCTAAAAAAATAGAGTTTTAAAATACAAGTTTGTAGCGACTTCTTCTTGAAAACTATAAGTGATATTGATATGGGACTTTTTCTAAAATGATCAGCATGACATGATGTTGATCCTAGTCAAAAATCGTTTTGATTCAACGTTAAACATGGCTGCCAGTGGCCATCTTTGTTTACATAGAGTTATATAGTAAAAACTTGTAGCGACTACTTCTCTAAAACTACTTGGCGGATTGTCATGAAACTTAACAGGAATGTTGCTCTTGATGTCTTATTGATCCTAGAAAAATTTCAGGTCGGCCGGAAATTCAAGATGGCCGTCACAGCTAAAAATAGATTTTTAAAAAATAAGTTTGTAGCGACTACTTCTTGAAAACTATAAGTGATATTGATATGGGACTTTTTCTAAAATGATCAGCATTACATGATGTTGATCCTAGTCAAAAATCGTTTTGATTCAACGTTAAACATGGCTGCCAGCGGCCATCTTTGTTTACATGGAGTTATATAGTAAAAACTTGTAGCGACTACTCCTCTGAAACTACTTGGCGGATTGTCATGAAACTTTACAGGAATGTTGCTCTTGATGTCTAATTGATCCTAGAAAAATTTCAGGTCGGCCGGAAATTCAAGATGGCCGTCACAGCTAAAAATATATTTTTAAAAAATAAGTTTGTAGCGACTACTTCTTGAAAACTATAAGTGATATTGATATGGGACTTTTTCTAAAATCATCAGCATGACATGATGTAGATCCTTGTGGAAAATTATTTTGATTCGACCTTAAACATGGCTGCTTTGTTTACATAGAGTTATATAATGAAAACTTGTAGCGACTACTTCTTTGAAACTACCTGACGGATTTTCATGAAACTTCACAGGAATGTTGCTCTTAATGTCTTATTGATCTTAGCAAAATTTCAGGTCGGCCGGAAATTCAAGATGGCCGCCACGGTTAAAAATAGATTTTCTGTAGCGACTACTATCTGAAATCAAAATCAATCAGTAGAGCTTCAAGGTCATTGACCTCTTGTTTATGAAAAACACTCATTTTAATAACTAAGGCAATTGTTATTGAAACTATGGAAATATGAAGTTGTTTAAAGGTTAGGTTAGAAAGTGCTCTCACTACACAATCTAGCGATTTTATCATTTATTTCATATTTGAAAAAAAAAATACTATCCCGTCGGACTACCCAGACACAAACATTTGTTAGCGGACTAGGGCTAATTTCGAGCCCTGTTATAGTAACTGCAAAATATTAAACCTCTGGCTCTTGTAGTTTCAGTGAAGAAGAATTTTTTGTTTTTTTATACTGGCTTAAGTACTGTTGTTAAACACTTTCCTGGTTAACTCTTATGCCTTTGTGTCCGTCCATTGTAAACCCAGATCAGCGTGCGAGTGTAGCACTACGGGGTCGTATGCCATGCTTGGTACATTTAATAACAAGGTCCGGACTTCGCGTTGTGATAAACTTCCATAATTAATTGGTACATATAAAACAGCCCAAAAACTTACACATTCATAATACGCTATGAACATCCGTTATATATTTCTTGCATACCGGACAAGGATATCTGCCATTTTACCTGGGCAAGATATTTCCATCTCACCCTAGGGTCGAGATAAAATTCACGCACGCCAACATCCGGTATGCAGGAAAACATGCAAAATGTTTGTAGCTGGCGGCGTCTATGCACAACATGTCTCTGATATGCAAGAAAAAGAATCTATCATGGGTATTCGGTTCAGATAGGGAATTCCAAACCTCGGTATAAATGTTTTAATCGGAACATGGCAGAGGCTCGGTTCCGATAAAAACACTTATACCTCGGGTTGGAATTCCCTATCTTCACCGGATACCCATGAAAGATTCTTATAATACATATCCGTTTCGTATAGTTGTTTTTAGCTCTACTGGCCAAGGGCCAGCAGAGCTTATTGGATGGTGTGTTGTCCGTCGTCCGTCCGTCCGCCGTCCGTCCGTCGTCCGTCCGTTAATTTTTCTTCAAATGACTTCTCCTCAGAAACCGCTTGGCTAATTTTGACCAAACTTCACATGGATGATCCTTAGATGAATGCCTTTTAGATTTGTTAAAATTAGGTCAGCGCTAAATCCCAAGATGGCTGCCATTACCATATATGGTTGAAACCTTAAAAAATCTTCTTCTCCAGAACTGCTGGACAGATTTCAACAGTTTTTCTCTTAAAATGATCGCCAACGCCTAGACTATCAAGTTTGTTCAAATAAAGTTCCCGGGGTAAAAAATGGCCGAGCCCCGGGGGTCCAAACTTTGTATATTGAGGTTTTGCATGTTTTTCATATAGACATATATAGGAAAAAACTTTAAAAAATCTTCTTCTCTAAAACCACAAGACACAGAGCTCTCATGTATTACTTGTAGCATCAGCTTATGGTCTTCTACTAAGTTTGTTCAAATGGTGACCCTGGGGTCAAATTTGTCCCCGCCCCGGGGGTCACAGTTTTACATAGACTTATATAGGATTATTTTTTTAAAAATCTTCTTCTCGGAAACTACAACAGCCAGAGGTTTGATATTTTGCATTTACTATAAGCATATGGTCCTTTACCAAGTTTGTTCAAATGGTGACCCTGGGGTCAAATTTGGCCCCGCCCCAAGGGTCACATGTTTTACATAGACATGTATAGGGAAAAACTTAAAAAATCTTCTCTGAAACTGCAAGAGCCAGAGGTTTAATATTTTGCATTTGCTATAAGCTTGTGGTCCTCTACCAAGTTTGTTCAAATGGTGACCCAGGGGTCACATTTGGCCCCACCCCGGTGGTCACAGTTTTACATAGGCTTGTATAGGGAAAAACTGAAAAAAATCTTCTTCTGTGGAACCACATGGCACAAAGCTCTCATGTATTACATGTAGCATCAGCTTATGGTCCTCTACTAAGTTTGTTCAAATGGTGACCCTGGGGTCACATTTGGCCCCGCCCCAAGGGTCATATGTTTTACATAGACATGTATAGGGAAAAACTTAAAAAATCTTCTCTGAAACTGCAAGAGCCAGAGGTTTAATATTTTGCTGTTGCTATAAGCTTATGGTCCTTTACCAATTTTGTTCAAATGGTGACCCTGGGGTCACATCTGGCCCTGCCCCGGGGGTCACAGTTGTACATAAATGCTTGTTTCTTTATTTTTTTATTTATTTATTTCTTTTTTCTTTTTTCTTTTTTCTTTTTTTTTCTTTCTGGTTTTTAGCTCTACTGATCAGAGATCAGCAGAGCTTATGCCGTGGTGCGGCGTCCGTCGTCCGTCCGTCCGTCCGTCCGTCCGTCCGTCCGTCTGTCTGTCTGTCTGTCTGTCTGTCTGTCCGTAAACTTTTATTTGTAGCGACTTCACAGCTGAAACTACTGGATGGATATTCATGAAACTTTACAGAAATGTTGCCCATAAAGTCTAGTTGATCCTAGCAAAAATTCATGTTGATGTGAAATCCAAGATGGCCGCCAAATCTAAAAATAGAGTTTTAAAATACAAGTTTGTAGCGACTTCTTCTTGAAAACTATAAGTGATATTGATATGGGACTTTTTCTAAAATGATCAGCATGACATGATGTTGATCCTAGTCAAAAATCGTTTTGATTCAACGTTAAACATGGCTGCCAGCGGCCATCTTTGTTTACATAGAGTTATATAGTAAAAACTTGTAGCGACTACTTCTCTGAAACTACTTGGCGGATTGTCATGAAACTTTACAGGAATGTTGCTCTTGATGTCTAATTGATCCTAGAAAAATTTCAGGTCGTCCGGAAATTCAAGATGGCCGTCACAGCTAAAAATAGATTTTTAAAAAATAAGTTTGTAGCGACTACTTCTTGAAAACTATAAGTGATATTGATATGGGACTTTTTCTAAAATGATCAGCATTACATGATGTTGATCCTAGTCAAAAATTGTTTTGATTCAACGTTAAACATGGCTGCCAGCGGCCATCTTTGTTTACATAGAGTTATATAGTAAAAACTTGTAGCGACTACTCCTCTGAAACTACTTGGCGGATTGTCATGAAACTTTACAGGAATGTTGCTCTTGATGTCTTATTGATCCTAGAAAAATTTCAGGTCGGCCAGAAATTCAAGATGGCCGTCACAGCTAAAAATATATTTTTAAAAAATAAGTTTGTAGCGACTACTTCTTGAAAACTATAAGTGATATTGATATGGGACTTTTTCTAAAATGATCAGCATGACATGATGTAGATCCTTGTGGAAAATTATTTTGATTCGACGTTAAACATGGCTGCCAGTGGCCATCTTTGGTTACATAGAGTTATATAGTAAAAACTTGTAGCGACTACTCCTCTGAAACTACTTGACGGATGTTCATGAAACTTCACAGGAATGTTGCTCTTGATGTCTAGTTGATCCTAGAAAAATTTCAGGTCGGCCAGAAATTCAAGATGGCCGCCACAGCTAAAAATAGATTTAAAATAAATAAGTTTGTAGCGACTACTTCTTCAAAACAATAAGAGATATTGATATGGGACTTTTTCTAAAATGATCAGTATGACATGATGTTGGTCCTTGTCGAAAATCGTTTTGATTTGACCTTAAACATGGCTGCTTTGTTTACATAGAGTTATATAATGAAAACTTGTAGCGACTACTTCTTTGAAACTACCTGACGGATTTTCATGAAACTTCACAGGAATGTTGCTCTTAATGTCTTATTGATCTTAGCAAAATTTCAGGTCGGCCGGAAATTCAAGATGGCCGCCACGGTTAAAAATAGATTTTCAAAAAACAAGTCTGTAGGGACTACTTCCTGAAATCAAAATCAATCAGTAGAGCTTCAAGGTCATTGACCTCTTGTTATTATCTCTACTGGCAAATTTGGAAAACCAGCCAGATCGGACCAGTAATGGCAGAGTTATGGCTCTTTATTTAGTTAAAAATGTTATACTTTGCCTCTTTAAGACGATAGTAACTCGCTTCATTGATGTCATAAGAGCCATATTAGCCAGTAGAGCGTCCAGAGGCCCTCTTGGGTCTCTTGTTCAGTACTTCCATTTGTTTACTACTTAAATAGTCCCTATTATTAAATGTCTTAGGTTCACAAAGTATAATAGTATTTAGAAACTTTCAATTGTCCAAATCCTCAAATTATTATGTAACCCTAAACAACTGCCCTCCTATACTAGCTTCCATAGTATAGTTTAACTTATCCCACACCCTGTTTTAGACTGCGGGGATCCATCTTGTGGATACAAGACCGACTGCTGACTATTGAAACTGACTATCCACTCTTTAACCACCGACTCTCTACTCTCGACTTTCCATGCGCTCGTTCTTATACTAGAAGATTACCCAGTCTACCTTTCGGCAGTAAGTCATGCCTCACATATGGACATCGACCTGTGTAGCTACAGGTTAACGCCATGGTGATTACCTCATTGTATGCCTACATTACCCACGAGACCTTTCGACGAATGGTCTCCCCTTATATGGCAATACCTCTTAACTCCCAGACTTCATAGTTTTCCAGAAACGTCCAGAGAAACTAAGTTTAGAACAGGTAAACAATAATAGGTGTTCAGATGATTAACCAACAACTAACTGACAGTATTAGGAAACTCCCATTGTATGATCAGTTATGATACAGATTAACAGGGGTGTACTTAACTCTAATTATGTTGCAATTATAAACTGTTATTAGGTTGAGTACAATGGCCAGGCCGTAGTGTTACACGAGTAACTCGCAGGCTGATCAGGGTTTACAATGTCTGACTGCTGATCAGTCATTTCCCCCCAAAGCGCCCTTTGTCACATAAATGGAATGGTCTTAATTCAAAGGAAGAACAGTCCGTTATATATATATGTAGGGGGTTAAGGGTTAAGTTATATTTAGTGTAATCCAATGCTATAAACAGATCTTTAAAGGCCAGGGTTGAGTATAAAAACCCCAAAATGGCCCCAGAGAAACTTTTCAGATCATTTTATGCATTATGCTGCTCAGAGAGGTTTAATCGCAAATTTCTAAATAATAAAGCATTTTTAAACCACAAAATTTGGCATGTATATATTAAAATAATTATATAATGTATTTATTTTCCATACTTTCTAGAACAACACATTTATTCCTAACTGTCAAATTTTGAATTTGGTGCATCTATTTATGGCTGTACCTGTAAAAATAAGATCAGTGATTGGTCAGAGTGCTGAAACCTTTATCTTGAAGCAGACGAAACACTAAATGGCTACGGTGTATACATAATGACTGTAGCTCTACCTAACGATGGGGTTTAACTTTGGTACAGTTACATAGTATTCATAGATTTTATGTGTCTGCATACATGTTTTGTCTTTTAGATGAAGTGTGTGAACATTTTCAACTGTTTCAGTTGTATTCTTTGATGGATATATATATGTATATAGGCACATGGTAGATTTTTTTTTTCTTTAGCTGCCTTGTTTTATATTGTGCACAATATTGACATATGAAAATATTACATATGTGACATTAACCCTTTACCCCTACATATATATAATGGATTGTTCTTTCTTTGAATTAAGACCGTTCCGTTCGTGTGACAAGCGGTGTATGCCAAATTATTCCATCCATTACCTGATCCCAGAGACTGGCAAGGCACAGTGAATAGCACGGTGGACTTGAAAACAGGACCCAAGTCTATCCTCCGAGCATGTTAAAGAACCATAAGAATCTATTTGTTAGTAAGAGTAGGGCATGGCTCCCTGGTTCCTATGTATCCATACTCTTTCTCTGGGGTGGCGCCAATTAACCGATGTGTTGATGAGCTGTTAAATAAACATTCAAATTATTCAATATTTGGTGAACTTAAAGTTAAACATACCTATTGGTCGAAAACTAAAATATGTAAAATAGATGAGTTTAAAACAAGTTCTTTGAAATAAGATGTAATTGATGGTAATATTATACAATTATATACACCCAATTATACACAGTGAAGTTCGTGTCATTTCCATTATGGAACATAATCTGCCTTTAATTATCATGTTAATACGAGGGTGCTTCAAAAAGTTCTGTCACTAGGCATATATCCTTTGAACTGGATATTACACTGAGATAAAGTAGTGTATTTATAGTACTACAGGGTTCGCTCTCTTAAATTCCACAACAAAAATGAAAAATTTCCGGTTATTTATACCGCTGAATTACCTCCCCCTACCACACCTTTTGGATACAGGCATCTCTGGAAATGTCCTTGTTACAAAACGTTGTAAAAATTATTTGAATAATTCTATGCTTTTAAATTTTCTTGTACGCCAAAGGCCTTCATTTTTCATCCGATCTTTACCAAACTTTACCACATTGTTAATATCAATGAAAGCTCGCACGAGTCCGAAAACTAGCCAGATCGACCCAATAATAGCGGAGTTATGGCCGTTGAGTTTTAGTTAAAAATGCTATATTTTGCCTCGTAAATATGATAGGGCTTTCATTTTTCATCTGATCTTTACCAAACTATACCATTTGTTGCCTTCTTTTTTTTTTATTATAAGTATATATATTTTTTTATTATAAGTATATATATATTTTTTTTGTTTTAATTTTTAATTTTTAGCTCGACTGATCAGAGATCAGCAGAGCTTATGCCGTTGTGCGGGGTTCGTCGTCGGTCTGTCTGTCCGTCCGTAAACTTTTGTTTGTAGTGACTGCTCCTCTGAAACTACTGGATGGATTTTCATGAAACTTTACAGAATTGATGCCCATGAAGTCTAGTTGATCCTAGCAAAAATTCATGTTGATGTAAAATCCAAGATGGCCACCAAATCTAAAAATTGATTTTTCGGCCAGTAGAGCTTATGGGATGGCGAGTTGTCCGTCGTCCGTCCGTCCGTCGTCCGTCGTTAGTTTTTGTCTTGTTACCACAATAGGGCCTTCATTTTTCATCCGATCTTTACCAAACTTTAAAAGGTTGTTAATATCAATGAAAGCTCGGACAAGTTCGAAAACCAGCTAGATCGGAATAATTTCACCGGAGTTATGGCCCTTGTTTTGCTGAAAAATGCCATATTAAGCCTTGTGACCACTCTAGCACCTTCATTTATTATTTGATCTTTACCAAACTTGCACAGATTGTTAATATCAATGAAAGCTCGGACAAGTTCGAAAAACAGCCAAATCGGATCAGTAACACCTGAGTTATGGCCCTTGTTTTTTCTGAAAATTGCTATTTTCTGCCTTGTGAAAGCTCTAGCACCTTTATTTATTATTTGATCATTACCAAACTTGCACAGATTGTTAATACCAATTATAGCTTGAACAAGTTCGAAAATCAGCTGAATTGGGTCAGTAACACCAGAGTTATGGCCCTTGTTTTTTCTGAAAAATGGCATTTTCTGCCTTGTGAATACTCTAGCACCTTCATTTATTATTTGATCTTTACCAAACTTGCACAGATTGTTGATATTAATGAAAGCTCGGACAAGTTCGAAAACCAGCCAGATCGGAATAATTTCACCGGAGTTATGGCCCTTGTTTTTTCTGAAAATTTCTATTTTCTGCCTTGTGAACGCTCTAGCACCTTCATTTATTATTTGATCGTTACCAAACTTGCAAAGATTGTTAATACCAATTATAGCTTGAACAAGTTCGAAAATCAGCTGAATCGGATCATTAACACCAGAGTTATGGCCCTTGTTTTTCTGAAAAATGGCATTTTCTGCCTTGTGAACACTCTAGCACCTTCATTTATTATTTGATCTTTACCAAACTTGCACAGATTGTTAATTTCAATGAAAGCTCGAACAAGTTTGAAAACCAGCTAAATCGGATTATTAACACCGGAGTTATGGCCCTTGTTTTTTCTGAAAAATGCTATTTCCTACCTTGTGAACACTCTAGGGCCTTCAATATTAATCGAATCTTTACTCAACTTTGCCAGTGTCTTTATATCAGCTCGAACAAGTTCAAAAACCGGCAAGATCGAAATAATTTCAACGGAGTTATGGCCCTTGTTTTGCTGGAAAATGCCATATTAGGCCTTGTGAACACTCTAGGACCTTCATTTATTATTTGATCTTTACCAAACTTGCAGAGATTGTTAATATCAATAAAAGCTCGGACAAGTTCGAAAACCAGTCACAGAGGAGTTATGGCTCTTGATTTAGTTAAAAATGCTATATTTTGCCTCGTTAATACGGTAGGGCCTTCATTTTTCATCTGATCATTACCAAACTTTACCAGATTCTTTAGTTATGGCCTTTGATTTAGTTAAAAAGCTGTTTTTTGCTCGAAACTTTTAAGAAAACATAAATAGCAGTCACTCGCTTCATTGATATTATAAGAGCCATGTTAGCCAGTAGAGCGTCCACAGGCCCTCTTGGGCCTCTTGTTAAAATACAAGTTTGTAGCGACTACTTCTTGAAAACTATAAGTGATATTGATATGGGACTTTTTCTAAAATGATCAGCATGACATGATGTTGGTCATTGCCAAAAATCGTTTTGATTCGACGTTAAACATGGCTGCCAGTGGCCATCTTTGTTTACATAGAGTTATATAGTAAAAACTTGTAGCGACTACTCCTCTGAAACTATTGGCGGATTTTCATGAAACTTTACAGGAATGTTGCTCTTTTGATGTCTAATTGATCCTAGCAAAATTTCAGGTCGGCCAGAAATTCAAGATGGCCGCCACGACTAAACATAGATTTAAAATAAATAAATTTGTAGCGACTACTTCTTGAAAACTGTAAGTGATATTGATATGGGACATTTTCTAAAATGATCAGCATGACAGGATGTTGATCTTTGTCGAAATTTATTTCGATGTGACTTTAAACATGGCCACTAGCGGCCATCTTTGTTTACATAGATTTATATAGTAAAAACTTGTAGCGACTACTCCTCTGAAAATACTTGACAGATGTTCATGAAACTTCACAGGAATGTTGCTCTTGATGTCTAGTTGATCCTAGAAAAATTTCAGGCTGGCCGGAAATTCAAGATGGCCACCACGGCTAAAAATAGATTTAAAATAAATAAATTTGTAGCGACTACTTCTTGAAAACTGTATGTGATATTGATATGGGACATTTTCTAAAATGATCAGCATGACATGATGTTGATTTTGTCGAAATTTATTTCGATGCATCTTTAAACATGCCGTTAGCGGCCATCTTTGTTTACATAGATTTAGATAGTAAAAACTTGTAGCGACTACTCCTCTGAAATACTTGACGAAATTTTAGGAAACTTCACAGGAATGTTGCTCTTGATGTCTTATTGATCCTAGAACTTTTAAGGTCGGCCGGAAATTCAAGATGGCCGCCATGGCTAAAAACAGATTTTTAGCTCTACTGATCAGAGATCAGCAGAGCTTATGCCGTGGTGCGGCGTCCGTCGTCCGTCTGTCCGTCTGTCTGTCCGTAAACTTTTTTTGTAGTGACAACTCCTCTGAAACTACTGAATGGATTTTCATGAAACTTTACAGAAATGTTGCCCATGACGTCTAGTTGATCCTAGCAAAAATTCATGTTGATGTGAAATCCAAGATGGCCGCCAAATCTAAAAATAGGTTTTTAAAAAACTAGTTTGTAGCGACTATTTCTTGAAAACTATAAGTGATATTGATATGGGACTTTTTGTAAAATGATCAGCATGACATGATGTTGGTCTTTGTCAAAAATCGTTTTGATTCGACATTAAACATGGCTGCCAGTGGCCATCTTTGTTTACATAGAATTATATAATGAAAACTTGTAGCGACTACTCCTCTGAAACTACCTGACAGATTTTCATGAAACTTCACAGGAATGTTGCTTTTGATGTCTTATTGATCCAAGCAAAATTTTAGGTCGGCCGGAAATTCAAGATGGCCACAACTAAAAATAAATTTTCAAAATACAAGTTTGTAGCGACTTCTTCTTGAAAACTATAAGTGATATTGATATGGGACTTTTTCTAAAATGATCAGCATGACATGATGTTGGTCCTTGTCAAAAATTGTTTTGATTCAACGTTAATCATTGCTGCCAGCGGCCATCTTTGTTTACATAGAGTTATATAGTAAAAACTTGTAGCGACTACTCCTTTGAAACTACTTGGCGGATTTTCATGACACTTTACAGGAATGTTGCTCTTAATGTCTAATTGATCCTAGCAAAATTTCAGATCGGCCAGAAATTCAAGATGGCCGCCACAGCTAAAAATAGATTTTTAAAAAAGAAGTTTGTAGCGACTACATCTTGAAAACTATAAGTGATATTGATATGGGACTTTTTGTAAAATGATCAGCATGACATGATGGTTATCAGAGTCAAACATTATTTTGATTCAACGTTAAACATGGCTGCCAGTGGCCATCTTTGTTTACATAGAGTTATATAATGAAAACTTGTAGCGACTACTCCTCTGAAACTACTTGACGGATTTTCATGAAACTTCACAGGAATGTTGCTCTTGATGTCTAAATCATCCTAGCAAAATTTCAGGTTGGCCGGAAATTCAAGATGGCCGCGACGGCTAAAAATTGTTTTTCAAAAAACAAGTCTGTAGCGACTACTTCCTGAAATCAAAATCAATCAGTAGAGCTTCAAGGTCATTGACCTCTTGTTAAAAAAACGTTTGTAGCGACTAATACTTGAAAACTGTAAGTGATATTGATATGGGACTTTTTTTAAAATGATCAGCCCGACATGATGTTGATCCTTGTCGAAAATTATTTTGATTCGACATTAAACATGGCTGCCAGTGGCCATCTTTGTTAACCTAGAGTTATATAGTAAAACTTCAACTTGTAGCGACAACTCCTCTGAAACTACTTGACAGATTTTTATGAAACTTCACAGGAATGGTGATCTAGCTATCAGAATCTATCAGTAGAGCTTCAAGGTCATTGACATCTTGTTTTGTTTTAGCCGGTTCGTTTGGTCTCTTCCGGGTAGAGAAGGGCCAAGTATAGAAGATGATAGAAGAAGGCAGAGCACTGTTCTAATAGAACGTACATCGGCAGAGGTAGAGGATTTGGGACTAATCGAACACGCATCATTTCGGAAGTAGAAGTACTTAATCAAAGTACTAAAAGACTGCGATTATATGAGAAAATTAAAACTTATAATATGGCATGTCGAAAGTAAAGAGCAGATTTCTTAAAAGTATATATTTTATGCAACACATCTGTTGCTAACTTTCGACATGCAACATGCCAATTAACCTCACCGTAATTTCTTGCTTTAAAAGTCCAGAGAGAGAGAGAGAGAGAGAGAGAGGGAGGGGAAGAGGAAGAGG
>JAWPHD010007391.1:0-129682 GCA_037043455.1 Cyrtodaria siliqua
AACACTGTTTCAATATATGTACACTTTGCTAATGGTAATGTCCCATTTAAGTACTGGTTGCTATGGTATTTTGATGTCATAGTAAAATGACGTTAAACATAGAATAGCATGTGGGGTGACGTCATGTCACATGACGTCATTATGTCGTGTCGCGTTAAAATAAAAATAAATCGCACAAGATAGCGGCTTTATATAAATCGGGTTATAGGAGGCAACTTTTTAGAGAGGAAATGACTTCTGATTGCAAATTTCAGACCTTTTTCATGCTATGGAAAAAAAAAAGACCGAAAGAAAAAAGTTTGCAAAAAAGCTGTTAAAAAAGGTATTTCAGTGTTATCTTAAAAAGGTGCTGTTAGGCCAATTTTTGGACAGTCGCAATAAAACGTATGTCAAGACGTCCGGAATAAATTCGCGAAATGGAAAAAAGGGGGCGTTTCAATTTTTTTTTAACGGACAACTTTCCCTTAAGGGGGCAGTCTCAGTTTCGCATGAATGTCCATGGTGTAAATCAGAAAGAAATCAACTAAGCATCTTTAAGGTCCATGGATGGTCTTTATAATAATTATGAAGCACATGTTTGATGTTTTTTTCAGTTTTGATTACTTCTAAGTTTATTTTGGTGTATTGGAATATGCATTCTTTGGGTTTTTTGGAGGCTATAAATAGAAAAATGTGAACCAATCAAAAACTTCCTAAAAGTAGTTAAAATGGTTGATTTTCACTGACGAAGAGATCAGCGTGGAATAACTTTTTAAAATGCCGGACTTGGTATGTAAAATTTAGCATTTCCTGATATGCAAGAGCATTATGAGTGATGACATGACCCTGATATGTGTAGGAAATTTTTTTATTTTCATTTATTGACATTTGAAATATTGCTAAAATTGCATTTTTAGCATGTTTTAAGGGGGGGTAATCTTAAAGAAATGAGACTAAAGTTGTACAGAAAATGCTTTTTGATACTTTTATTTGGTTATGGAAACATGGGTAATTTTATTGTCTTCTCAGAAATGTATGACACAATGATGATGTGATTTATTTTTGCTCAAGGATTCAGGCTAAGAGCTTGTCATGGGTTTGAAGATTGAGAAATGTACATTAAACTGTGGAGTGCCCCCTAAGACAAAGAATCGATACTGCAGGAGTTATGCCGCCATGTTTTTTGTTTCGTATTTGTTATTTTCGTGTTTGTGTACTCCTGATGAAGGCGTTAGCCGAAAGCGCTTGAGTTTTTGTAAACTGTAGCACTGTAAAAATGTTTTTTCCCCCATCTATATATATATATATTTTTTTTTATTTTTTTTATTTTTTTTTAGTTCTATGTTGGACCAGTCGGACCAGTATAAGAGGAATTATGCTCTTGATTTAGTTAAAAATGCTATATTTTTCCTCGTTAATACGGTAGGGCCTTCATTTTTCATCTGATATTTTCCAAACTTTACCAGATTCTTTAGTTATGGCCCTTGATTTAGTTAAAAAGCTGTTTTTTGCCCGAAACTTTCAAAAAAACGTAAATGGCAGTCACTCGCTTCATTGATGTTATAAGAGCCATGTTAGCCAGTAGAGCTTCCACAGGACCTCTTGGCCTCTTGTTTTATAACGCCCATGATGTGGTGGAGGTACGCTAAAATGAAGTAACGCTTCAGGTTAGGTAGCATTTTGAAGAACCTCTTTTATTTTCATTTTTCAAGCGCACACACACGTTTTTATTGTCCTCATGTTTCGGCATTTGCTAGCTTACCCTTTTAACGCTTAAACTGGATACATTGGAAATGCTCTCTCCCTTGTTTACTTTCTTAAAAATGTCATAGACACGAACAATCCTACTGCTTTTAGTGAACATGATCTGGAGCATTTCTTATGAACGATTCAGTTGTTATATCGCCTTTTCGAAGTAATAAAAGAGGCGTATATGTGGTCTTTTTTTACATCGACGACGGCGATGAAGGCGTCAACGTTAAGTTCATGCATTTTTCTCTGTTTCACTTTAAGAATATGCCATAGAACAACCAAGCTTGGCTGATATTTGTATAATTGGTAAACATGTAAAGGTATTCCATAACCTGGTGGACAGTTGCCCACTGTGTCAATGACAAGGCATATGAAAGGCGGATCCAATACCTCCTTTCACTGCGTGAACATTTGATGAATTCAGTCAGCTCCGTAGTCGCTCTAACCGCTCGGCCACGGCGGTTCTCTGAATAATGCAAAGCTTTAGACTAATGAACATCACACTGACATTTATTGGCCATTTACTCAACTACAATATGCTATTTTTTTGTGTTAACTCGATTGTTTCTACCGCCGTTTTCTTTTATCAAAATTCTTGTCTTTCAGCGCCAAATTATTTAAAAAATTACTCGTAGCCCAACAGTGTTAGCTATTTATCTGTTTTTATTTTGTATTGTTTATAATATTGTATATATTAAAATGATAGGCATTCTCTACCCAGAATTGTCATTCCTTGCATATAAATACAAGCTCTGTAAATGTCTCAGCAAATTACAAGAGTCTTAAAGGTATAAAAGATTTAACTTACAAAAACATAAATCTGTACTCGATTATAATTCAGTAAACACAACGTATTTTTGCTTAACAGTATATGGAATACAAGGTATACATTGGCATATCACCCTGCCGTCAAAACATTCAAAATGGACTCCACCATTGCATTTCCCACAGGGTTACAGTTTAGCGTTTGTGCAGACCATCACTGCTTTCCAGAATCTCATAGCTCTAAACAATCTATCTAAAATTATTAAAGTACTAACCTAAATTCATTAGAAATTTGCGAAGTAAGCGGTGTTTCATTCCATGTTTTACCACTCAATCAGCAGCACCTCATATCGTTAGTGGTTTCATGTATCTGTGAGTCAGTACTTTCAGTTTCTTCAATTGTAATCCATGATTCATTATCCTCAACAGAAACCTACGTTGCTTTTCGTAATGATTTTGGCGAGGAAAACCTTAACTTCTTTTTACAACTGGATCTTGGTGTTAAATTACTCTTTTTTGTACTGATTTTTGGTGTAAAGACTCTGCTTGGTGTTTGTGTAGGTGATTTAAATAGTGTCTTTTCGTGTAAATTTGATTTGTCTGGAGTCACATTTCGCTTTCTGTTTGTTAATGCTCTTTTTGAGAGAGGCCCGTTATACCTTTTATATAACGATAATTTGATATTTTTCTCATGTTCTCTCATGTTAAGACTGAAATAAATAGAGAATGAATATTGTTATTTAGAAATTAAACAAAAGGCAGTGACTACGCGTCCAGTGCCTGGACACCCAGAATATAGGCTAGGACACTGGCCTATACACGTAGTAGAGGGAAGGTGATATAACTATTAAGTAGATAGATAATAGTTGCTGACTGCTCTTGAGCAATTTAATAGTAAACTGTTGTTATACTTACAAATATATTCGTATTTTTATTTAGAAATTATGAGTGGAAGAGTATGAAATAGTCTAAAAATATCGATAGAACTGTTGGCTTCTGCGACATATAACAGAACTAATACGTACATTAATATAGTAAGTTGCAGGCGTATACTAGGTAGGTATGTAGGCAGGGCAGGGCAGCGGAAAGGCAGTGAGGCAGGCGGGCAGGCAGGGCAGGCAGGTAAGTAGGTAGGTAGGTACCTAATTGTTCACTAGGCCTGTGAGAAAACAAATACGTTTTTTAAAGGGACACATGTCAATCTTGAAATCTTTATAAATCTCTAAAATTAGCCTCTTAATTTATTGATGCGGTATCATTTTGACTTTCTTAAATATTTAAATACAAGTTTGAGTTTTCAAATTTTCTTCGTTATTCTAACTAGGTTTGAATATATTATTGGTGCAATATAATCAACAGTTAGTAATATGCAAAAACAATCAGATGTATAAGATTCTTATAATTAATATTAATGATTAAACAAATGTAATTTATTTAAAAAAAATAACGGGACGCCGCCAGTTTAAAAAATAAATAAAATTGCCGTGTATCCCTTTAGTAGAGACTGAATTAACATAGAACATGTTTCCGACAATTTCGTTCATCTTCAATTCATTTATACATATTAACAATTTAACTGAAACAGCGTTGGTCAATCATGTGTTGGTCTAGTCTATATAGCTTTGAGCTGTACTACTACATCAGGTGCGAAGCTTAAATTGGTAATTCCCACCCTTACCCCGCTCGCCCCTCTTATTTTTATAGCATTTTTCAACTTTTTTATTTTATTTTTCAAAGTTTCTCCCGGGAGTAAGAGAGTATGCCATGCTACGACCCCGTACACCTTATACAAATATGAACCAAGCTTGATTATTCTAATTATGTGCATGCATCGTCGGAACCTTCGTTCGACTGCATTACGTTACTCTTCGTTAAATCGATCACGCGTGTGTTCCGACGATTTACTGCATATCACTTAGTTACTGAGAAACAGACCTAAACGCATAAACATGGATGCTTCCTTTTTTTCTTCTTCGGAAATGTAAGACCACAACTGACAACAACTGACTAGTTACTGTCGTTCATAAGAAATGCTTCAGAACAATTTTACTAACAATCAGTAGGCATGTTCATGTCTATGACAGCTCAATCTATATTTGGAAGAACGATAACCAGGCAAAGAGCATTTCCAGTATATCCAATTTAATCGTTATATGTGCAGCTAACAAATGCCGAAATATGCGGACGACAAAAACGTGTTGTTGTGCTTCAAAAGTAAAAAAAAAAGAGGTTCTTTAAAATGCTACCTGACCTGAAGACGCATCACGGGCGTTATAAAAAAAGACCGAAATACGTCTACAAAGCCATTCTAGATTTTAAAGATAACAAATAAACTTGAAAACATTGGGTAGGAGAGTTATCTTTACCTCACGGAATACTGTACAACGCGATTTAGTGCATCTGACCGGTTAACTTTTGAATTTTTCTGTGCAATTTATTGTGTTTGAGTAGAAAAAGTCATAATTTCATCGACTGTTTGAAACAACGACAAACGTTTAGACAAAACAACATTCAGGCGAGTGTTCAAAAATATATGGACCACATCTTGCGCTATGTCATACTTCTGGAATATATAAATAAGAACAAACAGATAATAATTTTCTTACCTTCGACAGGGGCGTAGCTTGGCCAATTTGACGGCATAGGCCCGCAGTTAAAATTATAATACAAGGGGGGGTCCGGGGGCATGCCCCCCTGATTTTTTTTTTATGTTAGAATGCATTAGATGCGTGCTGACGTATATTTTAGACTTTAAGAAGGGCAAAGATAACTACACAAATATATATGAAAATGATATTTTTTGGCTTAAAATATGTTTAGATATATACTTTTATATCTAATAACAATTAAGCACAACATTTTAAATAAAATCTAGGTTTCTGCATTTCAACGATGCAAACGTGTTGATAATATTTTCTATGTTTATGTCCATGTCACTGTGCACGTGCATGACACCAATGGCAGATAGCCGTTCCCCACTCATTGTTGAACGCAAGCACGTTTTTATTCGCTTCATGGAGCTGAATGACCTTTCACAGAATGCCAAAGTCGCTGGCATCGTTAACAGCATGAAGAGGACTGTGTATATGTTAGGATACACGTCCTTGTTGGTCTTGTCTAAGGTGCTTATGAGGGTCGATGGCTTTGACTCAGCAAGCTGCCATCGTGTCTTCAATCTACGGACCTCGTTTTCGAAGACCTCAATAGAGTCGGTGAGGTCCTCTGCGTACGCAGCATACACGGTCTGAACATCTTCTGCTTGAGCCTCTAGAAGCCGAGAAGGAATCAGCAACTGGGCAGTGTACCGGTCTTCGTTTTCTACTATGCGCGTTTCCATCTCCAG
Source organism: Cyrtodaria siliqua (assembly GCA_037043455.1). NCBI lineage: Eukaryota > Metazoa > Mollusca > Bivalvia > Adapedonta > Hiatellidae > Cyrtodaria > Cyrtodaria siliqua. The sequence goes on from JAWPHD010007391.1 coordinate 5,840, forward strand.
CAGCAGGTGATCCAAAAAGACGCTGTACAGCGCAACTCTCCAGTACGTTTTAGGCTCTTCGATGGCATAGTTCGCTCGGTGCTGCTGCCTTGCATGTTGTCGATGGACTGTTGGGTTAACCTGAAATTAAAATATATAATCTTCTATGACAATTAAAAAATGAAATTTTGATATTATACAGTTACAGAAGGCCGATTGTTACAGCCGCAACTCATGACAACTTCGTACTATCAAAACAAATACAATGTCATGATGGTTATCTGAAACAGCAAACATATGTACGCATTGCGATTATCGTTTGGAGTGACCCTGCTTAGGTGGTTCCATGAACCTCTGATATGCACTAAACGTAACAAAAAACAAACACCGTCAAGATCAGCTCTCGGCAAAAATAAAAATTACTAACAACATCCACAGAGTATGTTTGTTTTTTCTATTTAAAAAAATGCATGCGTACCTGAAACTCTGCTGCTATATCGGTGGCTTCCTGGAATATAGCATCCCACACAAGTGGATCTTCCCTCTCTTCTCTAAATATCTGCATTATAACTTTCGTCTCCCGGACTGCCTCGATCAGATCCATATCGACCTGCATAAATGTGTTATTTTATAGAACTTTGTTATGAGCAGATTTGGGATTCGACCTGACTACTGATCATTGAAAAACTGTTATGATTCAGAAAAATGTATATCCATATAGTTGTGGAATCGTGTGAAAAGAAATCAATGTTTTACTCATACTACAATCACGTGGAAAACCTTAAATGTGAAAACACCTATTTAAAAATGTGTGTTGTTTCCTAGTTTTTACCTCATACCTTTTGGAGTATAGCTGTTAGACCGACCAGGTTGCTAAGGATGTGCTGTGCGGCGACAAGGGAAATGATGAAGTCGAACTGCATGATGGCCGCCAGGCGCTGACCTGCTTTTGTGTCACTGTCGGCTTGTAGTGTCTCTAAAGCATGAACGACAACCCTGAATGCGTTTTTGAACGTTGTCAGTGAATCTGCTCTGCTCATCCACCTTGTCTCACAGACAGTTTTCAGCTTCTTCCTGCCCTCCATAGCCTCCCTACTCACTGCATCATTAGCGAGCTCATCAGCAAACGCCACCAGACGTTTAGCGGAGTAATCGAATGCGAATGCTATGTCCTGCACTGTAGCCATCATCGTACTTACACACTGTACTTTTGAGCTATGTACGAGTGCCAAGTTTAAGCTATGCGACTTACAGTGGACGTAGCGTGCCGACGGCACCCGCTTCCTGATAAGGGCCTGTACTCCTCTATATTTGCCTGACATGTTGCTTGTGCAATCGTAGCACTGCGCTCTTACGTTTAGAATGTCCAAACCGTGTTCTTGTGTATTATCTAGTATTGTTTGTGCTAAATTAGTACCTTTAATTGAACGACATGTTGAAAATCCTAATAATTCTTCTCTTACTTCGTGTGTATGACCAGTCAGTGCCACAAAACGTACACATAAAGAAAGTTACTCCTTCGTTGAAGAATCCGTTGCTTCGTCCGCGATGATGGAAAAGAACACAGACTGTTTGCAATCTGAAATTATCTTTTCAATTAATTGTTTAGAACACAGACCTAACAGTTCGTTTTGTACATCGGGGGACGTGTACTTGGCATTCGTCTGGGCGTTTGACAGATGGTCAGCCAGAATCGGGTCCTTCTTCGCTTTTTGTTGGAGAATAGCCATGAAATTACTCTTTTCCTCTGTGTGACCTCTTACAGCGATATTTTGCTGCCCAAGAAGAACAAGTACGTCTATAAGCTCAAACAGAATATGTCTGTTTCTTTCCACTGTCTATTTGATGGACGAAGACAACTGCGTGGTTATTGACTTTTGTTTTCCAGTTTTCACATCAATAAAGTTTTCACACAACATGGAACATGTCCTGTGCCCTTCATCCAAATCATGCCGTTTAACATATGTTGACAGATTTTTCAAGTCAGATAGGGGGTTCTTTGCTGTAAATATCTTCTCCTTCGCTAGCTTTCCAAACAAAAGACATGGTGCACATACTAATCCATCTTGGGACATCGAGTATCGAATCCAGGGGTAATCAGTCAGCCAGCTGGCAGTGAACCTTCTGTCTTTACCGCCAATATTTCTGGGAAAAAAAATGCCAATTAAAAAATTAAGCACATTGCACAAGACGGGTTAAAGATGAAATACAGCTGGGCGACTTGGATCCTCCAAAAAATATTAATGTATATGCATGTTCGTATATGTACAGCAAAACGCTTAAAAAAAAGAAAGAAAAAAGATAGGACTCGAACCACTACCATGAGGGCCAAAATATTCAAGCGCATCGCCGCTAAACCCCCGTCTGTCGCTACAAACTGTGTGAACTGTGTACTTGTATTAAATATATGCGATGCACGTAACATGTAATATTTAAATAAGAAAATATTAAGATATTATAAACCAGCAGTGTTTATGGATGCGTTGTTTTTTAAGTGTGGTAGGTTAGAAGGCTGGGGTGGTGTGGGGGGTTATTGAAGTAATTACGAATTAAACGACACGCATACATGGAAGGAAATCGGAAGTCATGCGCCGTATTCCAATTCTCAGAAAGTAACGCGAACATAGCCTCATCGTCCCAACCATCGCGCTCAATTGCCGGGTCAGAATACGGTGGACCGACCTTCGCCATTTCGAAATGCCCGCTTGTAAACATTGATCATGACTGATAGGCGTTCATAAATTAAATGTACTGTAAGTCACCGAAAGAGCCCAAATGACTAGAAATTGTACAAAAAGATGTTTTAACTTGATTCTTGAACGTTTACTCGCTGATAGATTAATGATTACGTGTACCAATTACCACAACCACTACGCCGCCTCTACAGCTCCCCCCACCCCCACCCCCACCCCCACCCCCCCACCCCCCACCCCCCGATTTTTATTGCATTTTTGGACTTTTTAATTTTTCTATTTCTGAAAATTAGGCGTAGGCCCGGGCCTACAGGGCCTATGCCCAGCTACGCCAATGTTCGAGGCGTTATTCCGCCACAACATATTGTTACTTCCACCATATCAAAGGGTAACGTATGGACATGGTGAAAACATTATATGTCCTAGAATGCTGAAATTCTTCAGTCAGTGTATATCAAAAGGCTTGTATAAAATACAAAAATAAAGTTTCATACTTTCTCAACTCCGACAACGGTTTAAAGCAGGGTGATCCGTTATCTCCGATAATGTTCGTGTTTTTTATTAACGACATAGCTAGTTGTATGAACTGTGATATTAATGACGTGTTTCAATTAATGATTAAGGTGTTTACCTTGTTACATGCAGACGATTCTGTGATCTTTACACAATCAGCCGAATCGTTACAATACATGTTAAACGATTTACAAAACTATTGTAATATTTGGGGATCAAACAATTTGAATTTCTGCACATACATTAGCTATTGAGACGTGGAGATATACTAATGTTGAGCAGAGTGAGAGATTGTGTATATATTGTAATATGAGAGCTATAGAGAGTGAGAATTATTGTTTTGCTTGTGTGTCCGTATTATGCTGAACTGCCAGAATGCTGAACTGCCAGAGAGCAAAGTATTTGCCAAGTCTTGAAGATTTGTCTGTAGATGGCCCATTTGATAGCAATCTAAACACTTACTCGAACAGTTAAGCAAATGCCTATATTATGTCTCTGAAAAGCGCATTGTAATAATTAACGCATTGATTGTATAACAACTTGTATAATAACATTTTCCGGGGTATGAGTATATTTATGATCGAAAGATGTCAGAAAATATATAATAATTGCATTCCTCCTTGAAAAGACATGGAATGGAAATTTGATATTTATATTTATTTGCATTATGTCACCATGAATGGGAGAAAGATTGTATTATTCATTTTGTAGGCTATAACTATTGTAAAAGTGTAATGCTGAATAAAATTATGTTATGTTATTTTATGTTATTTCACATCTATTGTAGCGATGGTCACCATTTTGAAATCAGCTCACTGACAAATTTTAATGAAAGATAATTGTTTTGACCCTGGTCTCGTGCTTTTATATTTTGTATATGTATATTTGAAAATGCACTTCTGAGGATGTTTTTACTTCATTGTGCACACCTACCCCAGTTAATGACCTGTTTATGACATATCTATCTATCTATCTATCTATCTATCTATATCTCTATGTCTGTCTGTCTGTCATCAGCATCTTTTATTTCATCTTCTTAGCATTACTAGTGAAGTCATTGAGTTATAGTCAAACATGATAGTTTACGTACACATGTAGATGTAGTTCTATGCAGATTTCTAATATTTGTTAATTTTGTTAAAAAAAAAAGCTATTCAAATATTCCGTTTAAGAATACCATTCGTTAGGTTGTACAAACTAAGGATACGTCACTTCCTGGTTAATGCTTCCCGGTGTTAAACACAACCCTGGATCACGATGCTTTTCATTTCAATTTTAGCAAATTTATGTCGGTTCATAAGACGGTCGTCATTAAAATGCAACACGCTATTCTCAGTTTTATGCTCAGTTTCTCTAATTTCAAATTGCGTTGGCGTAGGGGAGGTAATTTGGGCTGTAAACTGTGGGGGTGAGGCACACACGGATATTCAGGGCATCCGATATCAGGAGGATGCGCTCCCAATTGGAATATCTTCGGACTATGGCAAATCACTGATGATACAGAGGGTTGTTCCACAAGACCAAATTCTTTATCAGACTGAACGTTATCATATGGAGACATTTGGATATGAAATTCCATTGACGAAAGATGGAGAATATGTTCTTGTTTTAAAATTTTCTGAAGTGTGGTTTACATCCCCCCAACAAAAGGTTTGTAATTTATAATTTATCTTAATTGACAACAGGTAAAATTCATTTAAAAACAATATTTTGCAATTGTGCAGTTCCTTATTTATGGTGGCGGATATCTGCAATTTTTCGTTTTTGACCATTTTCATGAAACATTTCCGATGCGAAGCCGACTGCCAGCAGTCGTATGTTGACCGCGCGTAGCACTGGAGGCCGCTAATGGGGCATGCCCCCCAGAACATTTTTGAAATTTAGATGTGATTTCCAGCATTATGGCTTACGGTTAATATAGTGTTTACCTCAGATTTTAAAAAGGGCAGGGTGTCCCTGAAAAAAAAGGGCATTTTTAAGCGCTCTAAATTTTGTAACAAGGGCATTTCCGGCGCGAGAAAACTTCATAATGAAACAAACAAAAATGTCAATAAAGTTGTTATAAAAATACAGTAAAATGTGTAATAGAGTCCTCCCTCATTTATTTGTTTTGGTTATTTTCTAGATTCTCTCTTTTCTTCTTTCCTTTTGTATACAATTTATTGTTAATACATTGAAGATAACACAGAGTCGTTGTTTCTTTTTACATGAATAACATTTAAAAAAAAATAATCTGAAAAGCGCAAAGCGAAAGTAGAAGTTGTTAAAGCATTCGAAATAAAGCGTGTCCGAATTTACGTCAACTTTTTACGCTAACATAGTTTATTGCTTGCACCAGTTCATAGTTAATTGCGTCATATCATTATAGATCGGAGGATCATGGTCAGATTACTAGAAGTTAATGAATTGTTATAAAAATGGCCATGTTTATTCATAATCGATCGATTTACTTTTAACACTGCGAAGCGAAAGCGAACCGGAAGTTTACCGGCATAACAATGTCGTTTTGATTTTTTTCATGTGATTTTCGAATAATTTGATATTTTCTCATTTTATATGTTTTAATCGCGAATAAATGGATCTGAACAAATTTACATAAGATTTTAAATGAAATATAAACAAATATATTTTCATTACGAATCGACACTTCGGTGCAATAATTTGTTCCATTTGTCTTTTTTCATGCGATTTTTGAGATTTTAATGCGAGAATATCGCGGAATCGCGGCCTAGAGTGATCTCTGGTAAAGACGACAAATGCAGCGCAAAAAGATGAAAACAGACAGAACGAAAAGACGAAAGAACGCCACGCGAAAAACGGAAAAAACAACACTTTAGTCGCGAAAAGACGCCCAGTGTTTTTTTTATGTCTTTTGTGAATGCAGTCTGTGCCTGTGCCATTGTGAAAAATAGCGGCATTTTTCTAGAAATTGTGAAAATTGTGAAATATTATACCAAAAGGAAAAGAAACTTTTTTCACTTTTAATTTCACAGTTTAATATCCCTTGGTTTTAAATTTTGTTTTTGGTAAATACAGACAAGTTTTAACACCAGCGTATATTAAGACTAGTATCCTTAAAGGTCTGTATTTACCCTTTTTTTTCAGGTTGTGATTTTTTTGGATATAATTGTGAAAAAAGTATACTTTTTGGCATTGTGAATGGGGCCGAATAACGGCCCCAAATTAGGCATAAAAAAAACACTGACGCCATTTGATATTTTCATTATTTTCTGTAAACCATCTGGCGTCTTTTTGCTTCTAATCTGTCCAGGGCCTTTTTTCTTTCTAAAATGGACAAAATTCGGCTACTTCCACAATTTAAAAAAAAAACAACATTTCCCCATCTAAATTTCTTAATATTGTCTTGTTTTGGATGCATTTACATTAGAAAGTTTATCTAAAATGTAACATATTATGCTGAATGGTTGTACATGTACATTTGTTTTATAGTGTATGCATGTATTGAATAATTTTGCTGTTTTAACAATTAATCTTTCAATCCTTTTTTCACAAATCAGACAGTAATCACGCTTTTTCCCCCACAAAACGACCAGGCTAGGGAGTCTTCACATTTCTTGGGGAAAAAAGCCCTGCTGTCGTCTTTCTTTTTTTTTGTTCTGTCGTCTTTTCATGCTGCATTTGTCGTATTTTGGCATTCCGGTTGACATGCCCGTTTCGGTCATTAAGACCATTTCGCAGTGACTACTAAAAGTCGGAATGATTTTGAATAGTTTTGGAAATGGGTAAAAAAGACAGGGTGTGTGCATACCTTATGTCTTTAATAAACGGAGGGTTTCTATTTCTTTAAAATGTTTTTTTATAAACGCAGAATGGTTCAGTTAATATGAAATTATTAAAACATAATAATAAAAAAATAATTTGACTTTGTAAATTAGCAGTAAATTTCTGGACTTTTAAAACTGATGATCATATCTGGACCAGTCATACTAATAATAATGTTTGGCGTAAACTTCATATTCTTATTATTTAAATTTGTATGTATCAATGTAGGATGGCTTAGCGGATATAGCTATGAATTTGTTTTGGCTACATGGCTCTTAGCGCTCATATTCTTCTGTTAAAACAAATGACAAACATAATAATGCTTTAATTTAACAATACCTTTCCGGGACTTTTTGTTGAAACCATCAATCGCAATGATTATGCCTTATATTTATCAGTCTAGGATGGTATAGCAAACATAACGAAACATACATACGTGACTGCAGGAACGTTTCATACAGTTCGCTGGTGACTGATAATTTTGTTAACATGATTGTTTCATTTGGAAGTTAATAAATGCCATACCCTAATATTTGATTTTGCATTTAATGTTATTTAAAATAGTTATGTAACATATCAAGTTGATGGTAATACGTTAATACATGTAGTTTAAGAACTATATCTACAACATGTGAGACAAGAAAGGAAGTAACACATATACACATTCTTAATATTTAACATGTCATTAGCTCGACATTTTGATTTTCGAAGATAAAAAGAGCAAGTGTCGTCACTTGATACCGGTAGTCGTCTGAATCGGTTAAAGTTTGTAATATTGTATGTACGCTTGTATCGCCGAAACTACTTTACATAATGGATTGAAACTCATGTATACATGTATGTTTGGCATCATTATACAACATCATAAAGCCAGGTTACGGTCATAAACAACTATTAAATATGAATTAATTTAAGATCCTCTCTATATAACATACATGTACATATGATTATTATGAGTATGATTTAAAAATTGAACATATATTAATTTACCGGAGTTCCGACTCATCCAACAGCTTTCCACAGATTGTTTTGAAATTATATACATGTAGGATGTTTCACTATGAGTATGATGTGCACATTGATTCAGCGTTAAAATCAAACTTGTAAATTACATCATACATGTACATATATATATATATGTACAGGGGTCACGCGATTAGGCGAAGTCGCTAAAAACTTCGCTTTAATTTGGCCGACTTCGCTTTTTAGCTCTACTGATCAGAGATCAGCAGAGCTTATGCCGTGGTGCGGTGTCCGTCGTCCGTCTGTCTGTTCGTCCATAAACTTTTTTTGTAGCGACTACTCCTCTGAAACTACTGAATGGATTTTCATGAAACTTTACAGAAATGTTGCCCATGAAGTCTAGTTGATCCTAGCAAAAAGTCATGTTGATGTAAAATCCAAGATGGCTGCCAAATCTAAAAATATATTTTTAAAAAACAAGTTTGTAGCGACTACTTCTTGAAAACTCTAAAGTGATATTGATATGGGACATTTTCTAAAATGATCAGCATGACATGATGTTGATCCTTGTCAAAAATCGTTTTGATTCGACGTTAAACTTGGCTGCAAGCGGCCATCTTTGTTCACAAGAGTTATTTAGTAAAAACTTGTAGCGACTACTTCTCTGAAACTACTCAAGAAATGTTGCTCTTGGTGTCTTAATGATTCTAGCAACATTTCAGGTTGGTCGGAAATTCAGGATGGCCGCCACAGCTAAAAATAGATTTTAAAAAACAAGTTTGTAGCGAGTACTTTTTGAGAACTATAAGTGATATTGATATGGGACTTTTTCTAAAATGATCAGTATGGAATGATGTTGATCCTTGTCGAAATTTTTTTTGATGCGAAGTTAAACATGGCCCCCAGCAGCCATCTTTGTTTACATAGAGTTTTATAATGAAAACTTGTAACGACTACTCCTCTGAAACTACTCGACGGATTTTCATGAAACTTCACAGGAATGTTGCTCTTGATGTCTAATTGATCCTAGCAAAATTTCCGGTCGGCCGGAAATTCAAGATGGCCACCACTTTTAAAAATAAATTTTCAAAAAACAAGTTTGTAGCGACTACTTCTTGAAAACTATAAGTGATATTGATATGCGTCTTTTTTCTGAAATGATCAGTATGACATGATGTTGATCCTTGTCGAAATTTATTTTGATTCGACGTTAAACATGGCTGCGGCCATCTTTGTTTATATAGAGTTATATAATGAAAATTTATATCGACTTCTCCTCTGAAACTACTTGACAGATTTTCATGAAACTTCATATGAATGTTGCTCTCGGTGTCTAATTGATCCTAGCAAAACTTCAGGTCGGCCGGAACTTCAAGATGGCCGCCAGGGCTAAAAATATATTTTCAAAAAACAAGTTTGTAGCGACTACTTCTTGAAAACTATAAGTGATATTGATATGGGACTTTTTCTGAAAAGATCAGCATGACATGATGTTGGTCCTTGTCGAAAATCATTTTGATTTGATGTTAAACGGCTGTCAGAGGCCATGTTTGTTTACATAGAGTTATCTAGTAAAAACTTGTAGCGACTACTTCTCTGTAACAACTCGACGGATTTTCATGAAACTTCACAGAAATGTTGCTCTTGATGTCTAATTGATCTTAGCAAAATTTCAGGTCGACCAGAAATTTAAGATGGCCGCCATGGCTAAAAAGGGATTTTCAAAATACAAGTTTGTAGCGACTACTTTTTGAAAACTATAAGCGATATTGACATGGGACTTTTTCTAAAATGATCAATATGACATGATGCTGATCTTTGTCAAAAATTATTTGGATTTGACGTTAAACATGGCCACCAGCGGCCATCTTTGTTTACATAGAGTTATATAATGAAAACTTGTAGTGACTACTCCTCTGAAACTACTTGATGGATTTTCATGAAACTTCACAGGAATGCTGATCTAGCTATCAAAAACCTATCAGTAGAGCTTCAAGGTCATTGACCTCTTGTTTATTTATGTGGGGCGAAATTTGAGTCGCGGTCAATTTCGGCAATTTCAAATGTGATTAACCTCATAATAATCAAAAGCCTCTAAAATACACTATCAGTGCGTGTATCACACGTATCTTATTTAATCCCATTACCATTAAATAACAACCCGACTATTATCTAATCGGGGCAATAGCCTAATTATCGATCCTCAGGTGAGATGTGAATATTAACCGCCATGTTTGCTCGTTAGGCGAGCATGTGATTAGATCATGTGGGGAATCATGTGCGCATTCTATTTAAGTAAACCAATCAAAGCTGTCGTATTTTTTCGCGGGGTTATGAACTTATGATTATGATTGACAAAGAGGTACTTTGAAAAATCTCCTGCGATAAATAAATTTAAAAGATGGTGTATATAAATTATATGATTGACATCGGCACAGTTGTAAAGAATCTTTAATAAGCAAAACTGCGAACTTTGATTGTGTGTTTTATTGACGGCTAATTATGAAATAAAGAAATGTGTTTGGTATAAAGCGAGTTTGTGATTGTTTTATTGACGAGAGAAATTAACGGACGATTAGACATAGACATCAATAACGTATCTATGTTTGTGGATTAGTTAATGATTTTGTTTTTTGTGTTACTTAATGCGGGTATTAATGAAAACTAAGTTTGGGGTAATTATCGAATAATTAGTATTTTTCAATAAAAATGAAACGAAGACCAGAATAATATTGCATTCGATCAACATGTGTCTGTCAAGTTGGTTAGGGTTAAAAATGCATCTAAATCTCACTCAGGTCAAAGAAGTCTGCCGGGGCAAAAACGAAAATAAATAAATAAAGTTATACAATTTCAGTTGGTATGTTCATGATATACAGTTACAGATATGTATGTAGATCTATGGTATGTTCAAGACAGAAAGGGTTTTTGGCACTGTTCACTTTGAAGTTTGTAAGGCCGTGGGAAAATAATAATAATAATAACAAAATGATAGTAATAATACATGCTTTATTAGTATTATGCATTATTTTAGTTATTATAACAGTAATAATCCCAATACAAATAATTAATAAAATAACATGCAATTGGTTAAGAATTGGTTAACTCGATATTTAATCGTCCGTCTCATGTCGACCGACCTCCCCGTTTTGAAAAACTTCTCCCTGTTTTGACTGGAGGGAGAAGTGACTTCTCCCTATTTTGGAGTCTGGCTTGACCCCTGTATGTATATATATACAATGCATTTTCATGTACATACGGTACCGTATATATTCAGTGCTCCAGATTTCAGCAGAATGCATGTTGTTCGTATGAAAAAGCAAAACTTTATATATTTACATTTAGAAATTCGTATTCTTAAAAACAAGTTTCGGACAAAGCAATACTGTAAAGGTTTACTCAGTCGTTACCACAAAAAATAGTTTACCTCCTTACATATATATTCAATGTTGCTTGTCTTTTTCAAATGACATTAATTTGTGTCAAACAGCCGACTAAAAATACCATTTTTTTTTTCTTGCTAGCATCTACTAATAAAAATTCTGGAGGCACTTGATTGTCATTAATTACCAGCATCTGTTGTGTATGACTGGGCAAACTTTATTTTTTTAAGCTATTACCGTAAGTGTGTATATGGGAATTTGGTTCTCATTATATTTTGGCGATTTTTTAATGCATTTTTGTATGCGTCTTATCTGGAGCACTGTATACTGTGCAGTGAATACAATGTTGTGTAACATAGTTACTGTACAGTGTCTGAATACAATGTTGTGTTTACAACATAGTTTTCGTCCAATTGAAATTACTCTTGCTACATGTACATAAAACTGTCATGAAATGGACATGTGCATATTATCACAGCTTTCCAGTCAGCTTATTCAAATATTGCACTGACTACAATTTTTGTCATGCAGAGGGTTGTAGTCGGTGCCATAGACACATATCATGTTTGCACCATGCATGTTTTGGAGATGTTATCATGCATATACATGTAGTGAGACAACTTGAGAACCATAACATTATTCAACCATTCTAAAGAAATATTACTTAGAACTGCTATTTTAATCTGCATTAAACTTTAAATCGGTTTGAGAATGAAAAAAGTAAACCTTTTTTAAATTGTACTTATTGTTGCAGGTATTTGATATAACATTAAATGGAGACCACACAGTTATTCATGAACTTGATATATTTGCGAAAGTGGGTCGAGGATCAGCCCATGACGAAGTAGTACCATTCCAAATACGCAACGGAAAGTTAAAAGTCAATGGAGAAACATCCGATATCAAGAATGGCAAAATACGTGTGGATTTTGTAAAGGTATGATTTTGCTAGTGTATAACTTGGTAGCACCATGCTACAGGAGGGCTTCAAGAAAATTGGGAAAAGGCCTAGGCCTGCTAATTTTGGTAAAAATAAGTGCGAGACGAGGCTGTCAAAATTGAGAAAAAGAGCGTGATTTTCACTGTTTATGTGAAATTTTTCGGGGAAATTTTTCATATAAAATTGTCTTGTAAATGTATTTTTTAGGTGTTATTGAAATTAGCATTTATTTTAAAGGGACACACGGCAATCTTGATTTTTTTTAAACTCACGGCTTGTTTTTCTGGATAACTTCCATTTGTTCAATCATTAATATTAGTTGTAACAATAGTAATAAGCAAACTGTATGTGCATTTTATTCATTTTTGATATTATTGCACCAATAATATATTAAAACTTAAAGTAAAATATGACGAAACGGTGAAGACTTAAATTTTTATTTATTTAAATGTAACCAGGTTAAAAGTAAACATGATCCTGGATATACGTCAAGACACCCATTTCAAACACTTCAAGATTGCCGTGTGTCCCTTTAACGTACAAACTACATGTATGTAAAGTCTGTCACATTTGCCGCAACAGATTTTTGACCTAATTAAAATATTTTGGATAATATGGCAGCTGCACATAAACTTGGTGTTTATATATCATCTTGCCCATAGGCTTGCTCTTATTTTCTATTTCCTCCTCGCATACATGTTTATTATTTGAAAAACTTTAAGGGCTATAGGGTTGAAGCTTTGCATACATAGTTTATCAGCTGTCATTAACATTTTCAAGTTTTTAGCTCCACTGGCCGCTTATGGGTTGCCGAGTTGTCCGTCATTAACTTTTGTTTCGTTAAGACGATAGGGCCTTCATTTTTTATCCGATCTTTACCAAACTCGGACAAGTTCGAAAACAGCCAGTTCGGAACAGTAACAGCGGAGTTGTTTGTATGGTGTTTTACGTCGCTTCCAACACATGCAAGGTTATATATGATGGTCGATTTTTTGTGGTGGAGGCAGACCACCCACTTTTCCTGGGTAGAACTATTACTGTACACCTAGGTTTGCACCCCGTCCATCCATCTGTCTGTCCGTCTGTCATTTTTTTGACCAGGTTGTAACTTTGTCGTGAATCCTGGGATATTGAAATTACTTGGCTCAAATGTTCACCATAATGAGACGGCGTGTCGCGCGCAAGACCTAGGTCCGTAGCTCAAAGGTCAAAATCACAGTTGGAGGTTAAAGGTCAGAAATAGGCTTGTCCGGGCTGTAACTTTGTCATGAATCGTGTGATTTTGAAATAACTTGGCACAAATGTTCACCATAATGAAAAAGCGTGTCGAGCACAAGAACCAGGTCCGTAGCTCAAAGGTCAAGGTCACGGTTGGAGGTTAAAGGTCAGAAATAGGCTTGTCGGGGCTGTAACTTTGTAATGCATCGTGCGATTTTGAAATAACTTCGCACAAATGTTCACCTTAATGAGACGATGTGTCGAGCACAACACCCGGTAGGGGACTATGGCCATCCCTCGGACAGCTTCTTGTTTATTTTTTTATTTTATTTTTTTCTCACAAGAAACCTTTGTTCTTTTTTCTTTAACTGGGAACTTAGGGGCCCTTGTTGGATCAGCTTTACATAGATTTATAGGGAAGAACTTCAAAAATCTTCTTCTGAAACTATACTGACGAGATAAAGATGGTGCCTCATCGGGAATTTCCGCTATATATTGTATGTACACTATGCTGCTGTTAATCGAATGGTACATGGCTACGTAAGACCTTTCTTTTCGGAAAAAATACTAAAACAACACAAAACACAGCAAATAGTATTTCTTCAAAGTTTGATTATTGGCAGAGTATCTGTTTGGCTCAAGCATGTGAGCAAACTTAGGATGCAAATTTCTGCAAACTCTTTACGTTAAATACAGTACTAAAATAGTCAATTTTTCAAAGAGGAACTTCAGTATTTATGAATTTCTTGTTATAAAGTGTACTGTGATTAAAACGTCTACAACATCACAGTTGTGTCCTTTCTCTAACCGACTGCAACTTTGTTTTACAAAACATCTTGGGATTTCTTTGGAATATTAAGTGGCATTAAGTGTGCGGTATATACAATATTTAGCGGAAATTCCCGATGAGGCGTTTCTTTATCTCGTCAGTATACAAGAGATAAAGGTTTAATATTTTTATTTATTTTCTTATGGATCCTCTACAAAGTTGTTCAAATGGTGACCCTGGGGGTCTAATTTGGCCCCGCCTCAGGGATCACAGTTTTACTTAGATTGATATAGGGAAAATTAAAAAAAAAAAATCTTCTCCAAGAGCTAAAGGTTTAATATTTTGTATTTATTATCAGCTTATGTTCCTGTAAGAAGTTTGTTCAAATGGTGACCCTGGGGTCTAATTTGGCCCCGTCCTAGGGGTCACAGTTTTACATAGACTTATATATAGGGAAAAACTTTAAAAATCTTCTTAGCTGAAACTACTAGAGTCAAAGGTTTAATATTTTGTGTTTACACTCAGCGTATGGTCCTCTACCAAGTTTGAATGGTGACCCTGGGGTCAAATTTGGCCCCACCCAGGGGTCACATGTTTTATAGATAGGGAAAACAAATCTTCTTCTCTAAAACTACAAGAGCCAAAGGTTCAATATTTTGTATTTACCATCAGCTTATGGTCCTCTAACTTTTTTTATCAAATGGTGACCCAGGGTCACATGTTTTACATAGACTTATATAGGGACAAACTTAAAAAGTCTTCTTCTCTGAAATAACAAGAGCCAACGGTTTAATATTTTGTATTTACACTCAGCTTATGGTCCTCTACCAAGTTTGTTCAAATGGAGACCCTGCGTGTATCAGCCCACAGAATTGCATCGTTTGATTATTACCTTCTATTATAATTGTCTATAAAGGACATGAATGGGAAATTTTGGTGTTCTTTTTCAGAGGTCAAGCAGACATTCAAAACAATCCCAATTACACGCACACCATATACTATCGTGTGCAGAAATGAATTTCCTATCCAACAATACCTTTCTTCCTTCGATCCCTTCTCAGCTCGCCGAGATATCGAAGTCAAAAGTGCAATTTAAATGTACTCATCATTTGTGATATCCAGCAGGGCTGTCTTTCTACCATGGGGGAATGGGTCCGAGTCCCTCAGAGGGGGGAATTTTCGTTTCAATTTCAGTAAAAGGGGGAATTTTGCATGAAAGTTCAAACATCCATAACACATTATGATATCATCAATATAAAATGAAATCATGCTGATTAAATAGATATATAACACTAAATAGACAAATAAAGCAAGGACTTAAGCATACACTAACACAATTTTTTTTTTTTATTTTTTTTTTTTCAAGCGGGGAATTCTGACACTGAGGTGGGGGAAAAGATACTTTTCAGGTGGGGACGGCCCCAAAAACAGCCAAAAGACAGCCCTGTCCAGTTCAAAATTATGTTTCTGTTATTTTCGGCAATCTGATGCAATCGAGGTATTGCAATTCGGTTTGAAAAAAAAAATGACATCATAATGTTCTGCATTGTGACGTAAGTAGTTCAATCTCAGTATCTTGACTACACCAGATTGCGCTAATGTCATAACCAAATAGCCAAACAAAAAACATTTGACAGCTCAGTTTGTTCAACAATGAATTAATTCATTCATACATTAATAACCATGTTGGTATGGTTATTAATTTCTACCTCAGTTATTGTTTAGTCATAACTCCAGCATGTATGTTTACAAACACATTTAGATAACTTGAGCATTAGTTTTACATGCATGTGTGTTCAATACACAACACACTCGTACTTGTTGTGACATCAGCTGCCCTTAGATACGACCTAGCATCAGAATGGAAATTCACCAAACTAAAAAACTAGGTCGCTCACACCAGTGTTTTTGTATTTTATTTATCATGTATACTGTACATGCAATAATATAAATTTAATAGAAAATCCATGCATGTCAAACAGCTAGCTTCAGAGTGTTACCATGCACAATTACAGATATGTAAACAAAATATTTCAATAATAATTTGTCCTTGTCATTTCATGTCAGCTTATCAACATTTTATATTTGACATAGCAGTTTTAATGTATTGACAAGTTACAGCAAATTCTTTAATAGGCCGATCATAATTTTTTTTTTGGTTTGCTGTTTCCCTACCTACCCATGAAAAAGGGCCCTACCCAAAACTTTCTATAACGATTCTTTGAAAAAAAAAAAAAATTGTGGCTATCTTTTTAATTCCTTAATGTGTTTACTGTGACAGTGTCCTTGGCAATAAAAAAATCACCTACCTACCCCATTTATGAAATCCTTGGTCAGGAAACGGCAAACAAATATTTTTTTAAGGATGGCCTTACTTCTAGGTATTTAAGTTAGGTGGAGACTATGTGGTTTGAAATCATCTAAAATTATATTTAGATGCAATACCACAAATAATTCTCCAATAAGTTACTTTTCAGTCAGCAGCAAAGTTGAAGGTGTAGTCGTGCTTTGGTATAGCTCTGTTTCATGAACCAGGGATCATAGTTGCATATTGGGTAGTTAATCTCAGTCATATACACAGAGCTGTTCCACAGTCGACTTTTACCTTCAATTTTACAATCATAATCAGTCAGTTTTTAAAAGTTAAAGTTTTCACATAAATTGCAAGCTCTAAAATGGTACTGAAATGGGATTTTGGTTACTATGTTGTTCTTGTTCAGTTTTATTACCATAATATATTTTATCAGATTTGTAATAATAAAATATCTCTTCTTCTATTTTGACAGGGTGAATTAGACAACCCAAAGATAAATGCCTTATATGTTATGAGAGGAACAGCCGATGGTAAGTTTCAAAGTTTCTATTGTCTCATGATTTAAGGTATTCAGGGTTTTCCCTAGGATTTTTCATTTGGGGGTCCTGGGAGTCCTGGAATAAATATTTAAGGGTCCCATCCCTGATTTTGTGGGGGTCACACGTTTAAATAACAAATTTTGGAGTATACCTCTTACCAAAAACTTCATCATCATTATAATGCAAGATATCACTCTGAGCTCTGCAGTTACAAATAAGATTTTTTAATATATCTCTTTTCCCATTGTCATGGTTAACCCATATAATTCCTGCTTCCAGCTATCTCAGCATGTTCTGTCTTTCTTACTTTTATCATAGATTCGAAGATATTCAGCTTTTCGAATAATTTCCACATTTTGGAAAATGCGAAAACCCGTTACACCATGTCAATCCGCTTGACACTCCAATATGCCGTTTTTTATCAGAATAAATTAGAATGAGTTTGGTTACACGTGTGTTTAAGTATGTTATATTGGCAGTGAACAAACTTAACTCAGTGAAGCAAAACATATTTTTTCCTCGGTAACTTCTGTACATTTCTTTTGAACACTTGAAATATTAATAAGCATATCACAATCAGCAGCTGAATGATATTGATCGTGCAGGTGTGCATGATTACAGGTGCTTTTATTTGCAATTTACTTTATTCAGAGCAAGTGCCTACATGTACATTTTAACTGAAGTAGGTAGAAAGTACAGAAATTGATATTTTACGGGAGCGCATCCCGAGGACACAGTAGATTTAAAAATACGAGTCCTCTGGCAAAAATGTGCGTCAGGGACGCTGAAACCTGCATCCGGGAAAACACTGGGTATTTAATAAGTGATCAAATACATGTCTACAGTGCCATCCGATACCACCAGTGGATGGAACTGTAAAAATCTACATGTATTTGATAGTGCTCATTAGTAGGACATAATTCCTGGATGCCTTTGTATGTATCCTTTCCCTGTTTCTGGGGAGGCTCTAAATGGCCCTTACATTAATTTTTAATTAACCCTTCATTTCTTCATCAGTCATCAGTCATCAGTTTTTTGCGCACAATATGACCTATTTATGTGTCGACATGCCGTAAAACACCATTTATTCATTCATTCATTCTAAATGGCCTAAGATAATGTTTTGATGCAAGTTAAACCACTTGATGGTGTCTGAGTGTCTGTTTTTACGTCCGTCCTGAAAAGGTTGTATGTATATCTTCTCCCACAGTTTTCAACCAATTGTTTCGAAACTTTACCGGATGCTTACCAATGATGTCAAGATGTCATCAGTTCTGCATAAAAATTGACCTTGTATTGCCTGAGTTATGGCCATTTATTCATCAAATTTTATGTTTTCAGTGGGGACATCTGGGACACATTTGTAATCGTCTGCATTTCCCAAGGGAAAAAAAGGATATATTTCTTACTTTTCCGGTGATGTCGGTAGCTGTTTCAACATTCAAGTTTTGTGTTTAGGTCACTTTCTTAAAAGCTTATGCCCTAGAGACTTCAAACTTTAGTTAAAATGGTATCTTGTGTAATACAATTAAACATTACATATCAGTAGTGGGTGTGACCTTGACCCTTCTGGTAAAGGGCAGATAACTTAGTAATTTTTACATTCAAGTTTTGTGTTGAAGTCACTTTCTCAGGAACTGTATGCTCTACATTTTTCAAACTATGGTTAAAGTTGTATCTTGGGTAATGCAACTAAATGTAACATATCAATAGTGGGTGTGACCTTGACCCATGTAGTAAAGGGTATGTAAGCTTTTTTTTGTAGCGACTTCTCTGAAACTGCTGAATGGATTTTCATGAAACTTTACAGAAATGTTGCCCATGAAGTCTAGTTGATCCTAGCAAAAATTCATGTTGATGTGAAATCCAAGATGGCCGCCAGATCTAAAAATAGGTTTTTAAAAAACAAGTTTGTAGCGACTTCTTCATGAAAACTATATGTGATATTGATATGGGACATTTTCTAAAATGATCAGCATGACATGATGTTGGTCCTTGTCGAAAATCGTTTTGATTCGACGTTAAACATGGCTGCCAGTGGCCATCTTTGTTTACATAGAGTTATATAATGAAAACTTGTAGCAACTACTCCTCTGAAAAACAAGTCTGTAGCGACTACTTCCTGAAATCAAAATCAATCAGTAGAGCTTCAAGGTCATTGATCTCTTGTTTGATGGGACTTTCCCATGTAAGTAAACTCCTTGTTGTTGGGACAAAAGAAAATTAAGAAATCACAAATAACTTGTTAGCCTCAATTGTTTGCTATAAAACTTTCATGATGTGTTAATTTACATCTGCCCAACACATTAAACCATTTTTGGATAAAAACTCTGATTTTTTTTCTTCTTGTTTTTGATGCAGCAGAATTTTGCATTGTAAATGCCCGATCAAAAACAACTTTTGAACGCTGTACTATAATGTTATTATAATTCATGTTTAAATATACATTAACAAACAATCGATATCATCTAAATATCATAACTTACCCGAAGAAAAGCATAATTGACCTGTCAGTTTGGCACTTAAAGAACCCCAATAAGAACGCCAAATTTACTAAATCTTGAATGTGTTCGAGGTTCAACTACCGCGCTTTGAAAAGAGGTTTTCTCCCCGATATGTTTCGGATCGCTTTGGTTTTGTTCATAGTGTTGTTGTCTTGCGCAGAAGATACCAATATATTTCCGAAATTTGTCTTCAAAGCATTGTGATGATGCCTATAGTAGACATTCACATAACATAATCTGATAAATTGAACAACATCAACAATGTATAGCAATCTATTTTTAGAAGTTTTGTGTCGGACTCTATTTTAGATGTCGGTACACTGTATACTTACCGTATGGTTATATGAGTGTGGAGTTTGACTTGAAAAGAAATTAACTTGTTTCAGTGTGTTCACTTTCGAAAACCAGCCAGATCGGACCAGTAACAGTGGAGTTATGGCCCTTGATTTAGTTAAAAATGCTGTATTTTGCTCAAAACTTTCAAAAAAACTTAAATTGCAGTCACTCGCTTCATTTATATTATAAGAGCCATGTTAGCCAGTAGAGCGTCCACAGGCCCTCTTGGGCAAAGTGGGCCTCTTGTTTAATGTAAGTTATTATATTTAGATGTTATCAAGTGTTTGTTAAAGTGGATTTAAACAATACTTATAATAATGTGATAGTAAAACATAAATAGACATCTCTCAAGACAACGAATATGTCCACCTTCAGTTTGTTCTTATTTCATAGCACGCCTACAGTGTAGGTTGCACGCCTGTACTGAGGTGCATGTTTTGCGAGAACTCTTCTTTAATTTACCATATTTGTGTCTAGAAATTCGCAAATGTATGTCAGACGTCTATATCTATTGGTGGGAAATTCACAAGATAAATGTAAAAGTCTGAATATTACAAAAAAATAGCATCTACATGTGTTTGCGATTTCCCCCCCGCATAAATTGCATATGGCACAAAGGATTTCTCAAACATGCGTAGATGGTCGATGCCCAAATTCTGGGAAAAGTCACTTTTGTCAATTGGCTAGCACATGACATTCTGCGATTTTTGAAAAAAGTTTAAATACAAACACAATCGTCCATAATGTTAAACACCTACCTCGATTCCGGCAATTTTGATCGCTCGTCTGCATTACCGGAAATCCGCCTTAAACTCTCGGTATAATAAAAGCAATGCTGGCGGTGCGATTCACCCGCCGTGTTTGTCATTTTCTCAGGAATTGTATGGATTAGAGATGTCAATCTGTGATTAAAGTTGTGGTTAAATAGTACAACTCAGTGTGATAGAGCAAAAGCATGTGTGACCTTTAACCTCCAGACAAAGGGCAAATAACTGACTTGAAATTGAATTGAAACTTTGTAATAAACATGAAGTGTACATGCACGTGACACAATGTTGGTGCTGTTCATTCAATGCCATGCACATTACTGCCATTGCTCTTACCAAAGACTTGTTTGCGGTATTTATCACCTTCAGTTCTAGTTTTCTTCCCTATTTCCAGTTGACAGAATAAGAGGTTATATCCATGCTTATCCTGCTTAATCTGAACATTAACTTTAATTGGCACATTTTATTTGCAAATTTGTGGTTTGATGCCTTGGGCTGTTTTCATATACAACAATTAAGAATATAATCTTCTTAAATGAGAATCGAATTATTAGCTGTAGGGTAAATTAATGGTATAATATTAATATTGAGTATATATATGTATGGGGTTTAAAATAGTTTTTAACCCTTAGCCGGCTGCATATATATAATGGACTGTTCTTTCTTTGAATTCAGACCATTCAATTTATGTGACAAAGGGGTGTTTTTTGGGGGAAATAATTGATCACCAGCCAGACATTGTAAACCCTGATCAGCCTGTTACTCGCAGGCTGATCTGGGTTTACAATGGATGCAAAGGCTATTATAATCGTGCTTAGCAGGTTAAGGGTTAACATGTTTAACATGTTTAGCAGTTGGCTCAATGCTCATCTTTGTAGTGCTGTCACAGTAGACGCCAAAGACACATTGCTTGATACCCCATCCAGGTACATTATACTGACACCAGGCCGACCAGCCCTAGAACTACCTTTTATAAGTTGTATGCTGCATGTCTAGCAAGAAAGCTACGCCTGTTTGAAAACAGGGACGTATTATGGTAATGTATGGGGTTGTCCGTCTGTCTGTCCATCCGTAAACAAGTTGCGTATTCTGGATGATAACTCCAAAACAATTACACCTACACTCATGAAACTTCATAGGTACATTGCCCTAAGTGAGAGAATGATCCTTATTGTTTTTGAGGTCAGTAAGTCAAAGGTAAAGGTCACTTTGACCTTATATACAAAGACGCATTCCTGATGATAACTGCAAAACTTTTTTACACCTACACTCATGAAACTTAATAGGTACATTGCCCTAAGTGAGAGGAGGATACCTATTGTTTTTGGGATCAGTAGGTCAAAGGTCAAGGTCACCATGACCGTATATAGAGAACTTCGAAACCATAATACCCATACTCATAAAACTTCATAGGTACATTGCCCTAGGTGAGAGAAGGAACCCTAACACATTTGGGGCCAGTAGGTCAAAGGTGAAGGTTACAGTAACCTTATATGGAAATATTCATTCTGCACAATGACTTCAAAACCCACAACACCTACACTCATAAAACTTCATAGGTACATTGGCCTAGGTGAGAGGAGGTACCCTATTGCTTTTGGGTTCAGTAGGTCAAAGGTCAAGGTGCAATCATCTTATATGCAGGGTTCCCATGGGTCCTTGAAATCTTTGAAAGTACTTCAATTTGAAGAAAAAAATCAAGGCCTGGAAAGTGCTTGAAAATCTGATAAGGTATTTAAAAGTCCTTAAATACTGGATTTGTGCTGTTCATCCCAAAAATGTCTATTGGTTGTGCGTTCCTAGCATATTTGTTGCTGTTTTGGGAATTACATTGCTCGAATATTAGTCCTTGAATTTTGGAAAAAAGGTCCTTGAAAGTCCTTGAAACGTCCTTGAATTTGGCCTTCCAATAAGGGTGGTAACCCTGTATATGGAAATATGAATTCTGCATAATAACTTCCAAACCGTAACATCTACAATCATAAAACTTCATAGATACCATACATTCATAGATTCAATTTATTTTGGGGTCAGTAGGTCACCTTATATAGAAAAATGCGTTTATTATGATAACTTCAAAATTGAAACACCCACACTTTTAAAACTTCATACATTGCCCATGGTTAGTGGAGAAACCCTAATGTGTTTGAGGTCATTAGTTCAAATGTCAAGGTCACCATCACATTATATGGAAGTAACTTCAAAACCGTAACACCTACACTCATGAAATTTCATAGGTTTATCACCCTTGTTGAAAGCAGGAATCCTATTGCTTTTGGGGTCAAAGGTCAAGGTCACTGAATTCCAATTCCGCATGATAACTTCGTAACATCTACACTCATGAAATTTCATTGGTTCATCGCCATTGTTGTGGGGCCAGTAGATCAAAGGTCAAGGTCACCATGACCTTATATGGAAGAAATAGACATTCCATCTGATAACTTGGAAACCATAATACCCACACTTATGAAAGTTCATAGGTACATTGCCTTTGGCGAGAGGAGGAACCCTATTGATTATGGTTCAGTGAGACAAAGGTCAAGGTGCCCATGTCATATGGAATAGGCATTCCTCGCGATAACTTCGAAACTATAACACCCACAATCAAGAAATATCATAGGTAATATTGACTTTGGTGAGAGGAGAAACCCTATTGATTTTGGGTCATTTGGTCAAAGGTCAAAGTCACCATCACATTATATGGAAATAGGCATTTCGTGGGATAACTTCAAAACTCTAACACCTGCCCTCATGAAACCTTTACTGGTACATTGCCCTTGGTAAGAGAACATATTGTATTTCATTGGGGTTAGCAGGTCAATGGTCAATGGTCAAGGTCGCTATGACTTCATGTGGTAATATGCATTCTACGTGGTAACATCAAAACCATAACACCCCCACTGATGAAACTTGGTATGTGCATCGACATTGGCAAGAGAAGGAACCTTATTGTCTTTGGGATCACTAGGTCAAAGATCAAGGTCACCAGTACATATTCCAAGTGATAACTCTAGGAGTATAGTACCCACTCATGAAACCTTGTAGATACATTGCCCTTGGTGAGATGAGGAACCCTATCACTTTTAGGCTTATTAGGTCAAAGGTCAAGGTCACATTGAACTGAAAATGACTGAATCCTAAGACATATTCCTCACTGTAACTTGTAACTATTAGACCTACAATTTTGAAACTTTACAGAAATAGTACCCATGTTAAATAACAACCTCTATTAATTGTAAGCTTAGTAGATCGGATGTCAAGGTCATCGTTACCTGATCATGATAAATTCCTTCCCTGCTGTTGTTCATGAATATTAATTTTGATATACAGTCTTGAAACTTTATACAAATAGTGATCTTGGTTAAACAACATCCCCTATCAGTTATTTTTTTGTTAGAAGGTCAAAGGTAAGGTTACATTTACCTGACACCTAGGAAATTCTTTTAACATAACATTTTTAGAAAATGGGCGTATAATGCCCTGTTAGGCGGTGCTCTTGTTATGCAGTCTTTAGAAGACACTTTTGTAGGTGCTTTGTTTCAAGATTGAAAATAAGTCATACATACTAAACAGTCTATTAAATCATTTTTAGCTCTACTGATCAGAGATCAGAAATGTTGCCCATGAAGTCTAGTTGATCCTAGCAAAAATTCATGTTGATGTGAAATCCAAGATGGCCACCAGATCTAAAAATAGGTTTTTAAAAAACAAGTTTGTAGCGACTACTTCTTGAAAACTATAAGTGATATTTATATGGGACTTTTTCTAAAATGATCAGCATGACATGATGTTGGTCCTTGTCGAAAAATCATTTTGATTCAACTGTAAACATGGCTGCCAGCGGCCATCTTTGTTTACATAGAGTTATATAATGAAATTCAAAACTTGTAGCGACTACTCCTCTGAAACTACTTGACGGATTTTCATGAAACTTCACAGGAATGTTGCTCTTGATGTCTAATTGATCCTAGCAAAATTTCAGGTCGGCAGGAAATTCAAGATGGCCGCCACGGCTAAAAATAAATTTTCAAAATACAAGTTTGTAGCGACTACTTCTTGAAAACTATAATTGATATTGAGATGGGACTTTTTGTAAAATGATCAGTATGACATGATGTTGGTCCTTGTCAAAAATTGTTTTGATTCAACGTTAAACATGGCTGCCAGCGGCCATCTTTGTTTACATAGAGTTATATAGTAAAAACTTGTAGCGACTACTCCTTTGAAACTACTTGGCGGATTTTCATGGAACTTTACAGGAATGTTGCTCTTAATGTCTAATTGATCCTAGCAAAATTTCAGATTGGCCAGAAATTCAAGATGGCCGCCACAGCTAAAAATAGATTTTTAAAAAAGAAGTTTGTAGCGACTACGTCTTAAAAACTATAATTGATATTGATATGGGACTTTTTGTAAAATGATCAGCATGACATGATGGTTATCTGAGTCAGACATTATTTTGATTCGACGTTAAACATGGCTGCCAGTGGCCATCTTTGTTTACATAGAGTTATATGATGAAAACTTGTAGCGACTACTCCTCTGAAACTACTTGACGGATTTTCATGAATTTCTCAGGAATGTTGCTCTTGATGTCTTTTTGATCCTAGCAAAATTTCAGGTCAGCCGGAAATTTAAGATGGCTGTCATGGCTAAAAATAGATTTTCAAAATACAAGTTTGTAGCGACTACTTATTGAAAACTATAAGTGATATTGATATGGGACTTTTTCTAAAATGATCAGCATGACATGATGTTAGTCCTTGTCAAAAATCGTTTTGATTCGACTTTAAACATGGCTGTCAGCGGCCATCTTTGTTTACATAGAGTTATATAATGAAAACTTGTAGCGACTATTCCTCTGAAACAACTTGACGGATTTTCATGAAACTTCACAGGAGTGTTGCTCTTGATGTGTTATTGATCCTAGCAAAATTTTAGGTCGGCCGGAAATTCAAGATGGCCGCCACGGCTAAAAATAATTTTTCAAAAAACATGTCTGTAGCGACTATTTCCTGAAATCAAAATCAATCAGTAGAGCTTCAAGTTTATTGACCTCTTGTTATATTTAGAATTTTACGATTCTTGGTTTCAAGAAACTCATTACTCGTTGAGAGGTACAATCCATCTTAATCTGTTTCTCACAGCAATTTAAACAATCATTTCTCAGAACTCACTGTGTTGCATCATAATGGCATGAAGTGATGTCATAATATCAGGATGTGATGTCATAATACCATAGAGTGATTCGTGATAGAAACGACCAAATGAAAACATGAATGAAGCATTCTGATTGGTCCAGTGATGAAAACTGAACCAATGAAACCAGTTGATTTATCGAAGTGGAGAAACTCATTCTGTTCTCAGAACTCATTGAGGTTTTATATGAGTAATGATGTTCTTAAAATCCAGAATCACAAAATTATAATAATAACATAATTCTAAAATGATTTAATAGACTATTACTACAAGAATACCTTGTTAAGACCAAAAGAAGACACCTTTAAAGAATAATATATGAACATGGGAAAAACTGTTTGCGGTATTGCCATGGTTATATCACCAAGTCTTATTCCTAATGTTCACATTATGTACGGTACGTAGAAAGAACTTGTACTGTTACAGATTTTGGAACGTGCAACTCAGACAATGAAAATATTAATAAGTGTTTCTCCAGGTTTTTTTTCAATAGAAAGTACTTACTTGGAAATCCCATTCAGATGAATTCCGGGTATTATCTATTTCAGAAACATTTACGGTATCTATTTATTATTCTAACACGACCTCCGCAGTCTTTCATATACACAAAGAGGAGAGACAGCTGTGTGTTACTCTACGATAAAATACAGCTGTGTGTTATAGTCAGGACTTTATAAACATCACAACGCACACTTTCCAGTCACCAATTTAATTGTATATACTAATTCAAACTAAATCAACAGAAAACGTATCTCTCATCAAAGTACAGTCCTATTTAAAGTTGTCCTAATTCTAACAGTTACATGTAACAGAATTCAAATTGCCAAAACATGAGTCTAGCGGACTGGTGATTGCAACTTAAAAGTGCCTAAAACATAGTCATGACTTCAACTCAAGACTCGCTTATAGACTCCCTCGGAACACGGAGCGGGCCCACTTTATACATGATCTCTCGCGGCAACAGCCGTGAGAATCTGTCCAGACTGCCACATGGTTCCTGACTTAAACGCCGCTAATGTGGCCAACATTCAATCTCTTGTGTCACCAGTATGTGGTTCAGCTTTTGATCAGACACAAATTCTACTCATAAATAGCAGCCATGTGGCTTATACATGACAGCAGAGTCAGCGCTACCAGTCTTTTTAATGAGCTTGTTGGACATATAATATAGAATCATAAAATACCGACTACGACATAGGTGTATATTCTCAGTAAACAGCACATCAGATATTAATTATAGGGCTGTATTTGTGTAACTGACCAACTTAAATGCACGCACGTGTCACACAGCTGCCTTGAGCCAAGTACTAATGTTGCTACCAACATTTCGGTCAACAATATGCTTAACTGATATAATGAAACACGAAGTCTATATTCTGTACTTTGATAGGATGCGAGATACTATAAGATATTTCAATATATGATCAAAAAAACAATAAAACCAATACGACTTTAACACAGCTGTTCCATTAATTCCCGGCGTATATTTCATCCGTTGGAAGCGCCACTTTACTGTACTACATGACGTCACTTGGTAAATATACGTCACGAAGACAAACTCAACAGTAATTTTAATGAAATGTTAATAACAGCAAACTAGCCATGCTCCCAAACCGTGCACACCCTCGATAAAAACTCATCGTATGCATCAGTACATATAACGTTAATAAGCATCTTGAACAAGGTGAGAACATTTGACGTCATACAGCGCAAGCTATATGACGTAAGCAATGACTTAATTGTTTGTCACGTGACTACTAGTGTATTGACAAGCAGAACTATGCATAATACGGGGGCGCCCTATGAAGCCTCTAAACATAGCAGCCTGATTACCTTGACCTCCGTGATAATATATAGTGCCCCAACAATAGCGTAAACAATGGCGCTATTGTTGTGTTAGAATCGAAATAATAAATACATACCTGTATTTTATCGGTGAATCAAATACAGTTATCGGTGAATAAAATACAGTTAGTCGTTCGGATGCGAGTTATTAAATCACTCGTGCGTTAGCACTCGTGATTTAATTACTACGCATCCAAACTGCTAACTGTATTTTATTCACCGATTAAACACAGGTACATATTTATTATTTCTTAATTAATATACCATCTTTAAATACACATTTGTTTGCTTTTTCCTGACCCAGGATTTTATAAGTGGGTAGGTAGATATGTAAATTATTTCTTTTTTTGCCGAAGACAGTGAAAAATTATTAGAAATGAAAGAAAAATATATTAAAGATAGTAAAAAAATATGTTGAAGAATTGCTATAAAGGTTTTTGGTAGGGAAAGTTTTTATGGTCGGCCTTAAGTGTTGTTAGATTTTGAGTTTTGAATTTCTGCTATTGAGTATTCTAACCTGTGCTTGTTTCAGATGTACCAAAATTAGCTCCAATCCCCGGCAGTGAGAATAGCGCTGACGAAGAGGAAGAAGAAGAAGAGGACATTGTTAACGATTCCAAACAGAAGATGTCACGACGACCTTCAGGACCAAAGGTCAAGGACCCTTACGCAACAGATGACACCAGTACGATGCTTTTACCCGTGTTTGTAGCAGTCGGAGCCTTTATTCCATTGTTATTTTGTCTGTGTAAATTGTAATTGTTCGGAGCGGTACACTTGCGTGTGTAATTGTTAAGAATCGAGCAAATCTTTTAGGTCAGCAAGTTTATTTTGTAGTATTTATTTGTTTTATATTTGAATGATTGATTTAGAATACTTGGTGATGTTTTAAGTTAATTGATAAATGTTAGTAATTGTTGTTTGGGGCACTTTTTTTAGTAGTTTTAGGCACCATTTAAACAGTATCTAATTTACTCTTATATCAGGGATACAGACTTTTTTAGTGGTAAATAAAAAAATACCTTGCTTTTGAAATCAGTAGAGAAAACTATTTATACATCCAAAAGTTAACTTTCATTGGGAAGTTTTTCAGTGCAAGTGAATGTTAATTAGAATTTGAGATTATTTTTTTGATTTTCTGCTATCCCGGCAAGGATTTTACGTGGAGAAGGCCTGTCATATATTTTAATTGATTTACAATTCTGAAGTGTTTTTTTCAACACTACACATCCTTTTACATAGATTTGTAACAGATAAAACAAGTGGCCCAAACAATAGTTGATTTTATTGATGAATTATTCCTTTTGATTGATATCTTAAATAAATAATGCTAGGTTCGGGGCTGACATTGATTTTATTTGCATTGTGTATTTCTCTAAACATGCTCAATTAATTGCACGTCGGATGGCGGAAGGTATACAGTATTGGTTCTACCCTGGAAAAAATGGTTGGTCTGCCTCAGTCTGCCACAACAAAATCGACCGTCGTGTATGGCCTAACATGTGCTAAAATGACCATACAAACAAAACAATCAGTTACAATAATAGATATATATGTTCTGAAGTTTTAAATTAGGGCTATTCCATTAAAACATACCCGGGACCACAGGGAGGCAATTTAAGAAACATCTATGGGTGATCCCTATTTTCCGATATTTGGTTCTTTAAACTCAATTTAGCATCTATGGGAGAGTGTTCAGTTTCAAAAGTGCCTTCCAAGGGGTCCCATGTATGAATTAAAAATTGCCCAAAGAAATTATAACAACAATATAGCATCATTACGGAATTTTATTAATAACTTCCAGAAATAAAACTTGTTGGCAACACTTCTTTAATTATATTTATCACGTAGCTTACAACCTGGGAGTCGAACAACACAATCCTATATTGTGTTTTCAGTAATCCATTTACATGTCTCGTAAAGGCATGTTTTCTGTCAAACATTAAGTGAAATTATGTTACATGAGTTTTGGGATAAATAGAAACACATTTATTTAATTTGTTGGCAAAACTGATATGATGCACAGCAAGCCTTCGCATGATGTCATTTTGCCATTTCCTTTAATAACTGCAATAATAGATCACTACTCGTAAGATCCTCTGCACAAACAAAATATGCACGTAAGAAACAATTTGAGTAATAAGTAATAATTACTTAAGGGCCATTCCATTAAAACATACATGGGACCCCATGAAGGCACTTTTTAAAATTAAACACCCCACATAGATGCAAAATTGATTTTAAAGAACCAAATTTCAAAAAATAGGGCTCACCCATAGACGTATATGTATAGGAGAATATTCCATTAAAACATACCTGGGACCCCAGGAAATAAAGATTATTTAACTGCTGCGTTCGATTGTTAGGAAATACTTCACAACATGGCAAGCTTATGTTTTTTTCACGAGCGATCGAGACACGGACAATGTTGTTTAAGCTATGGAGTATCGAATGACAAAGCTTCAATGAATCATGATGGAACTATATATCAGATATTGACGAGAAGTGAATCATGATGGAACTATATATTAGATATTGACGAGAAGTGAATCATGATGGAACTATATATTAGATATTGACGAGAAGGGCAAAATTCAACTGTTACTGTTGATTTGCGTCGCTAATCACGGTCGAAGTCAAAAACCCGGGCTTGCTCAGTCGAAAAAAAAGGAAGAAGTGCACAGTTACTTATTTCAGTTTCACCGAGTTAGTTACTAATATTTAGCAATATCAAATATTCCTTCACTGAGAAATCCCAATCTTTCATCGATAAAAATGTAATAAGGCAATTTATTTCCTGGGGTCCCAGGTATGTTTTAATGGAATATTCTCCTATACATATACGTTTACTATCTGTGAAACAGTTCATATATATTGTTATAACTTGTGCTTTTACTGTTTGTGTAATTTATCTTGATCATATAAGTCCGGGCCCTTAATTAGTACATCAGTATGATAGAATTGCATTATTACAAAAATCAATATAACTTACATTGTTGTTAACATTTAACCAGAAACTGCATTAGTCACTGTGTGTTTATGTACAGTAATTAGGTCTAAACAAAGAATGATTTGTTTCCTGTTGTGGTCTAAAAAGAATAATCTTGAACCGTATATGCAGTTTGTCTTTTGTGTGTCATATTTGGGGGCAAAATTTGTTCCCATTTCCCTTACCAAAAAGGATGTGTTTTTCACCATCTTTATTGGATAAATTCTCCTAAAAGAAATATTTAAAAAAAATTAGTGGAACCCCCATTAAATTTCTCCACTTCACAATTGCCCTTAAACCAAAAAAATCTGATCGGTGGGGTAAAACGTTGCGTCATTGACGAAAATGCCGGATCAGTTACAGTACAGGAAACAAAATATTATTTGTTGAGTTACAATGACATAATTAAGAAAAATATATTTGTTTTAGATTTAACTAGTCTTCTTGTGGCCATTTTAAACTTTGTGTTTAAATACATTCCAATTTGTACATGTTTTTGTCACCTTCAAGTGTGGAAATATATTGTCCATGTGTTTGAAAGGAGTGTTTACTATTGCAAGTTGTGCTAGTCTAATCATGTCCACGGAAGATAGGATTGTATTTTATTATTTAATACCGGAAATACGACTTCAAAGTATGTGACCTGTTTTACAGTAGAAGGTGGGGCAACCATTGATAGAGCAAAATCCATAATTTGACTGGCATGCTTTGACCATATTACTTTCCTTATAAAGCTTGTTAAAACAAATACTTCTCTGTCAAATATATACTCCAAACTATAGCTGAAAAGGTTGCCATAATTATTTATACAATATATAAATGTTTGTCATTCGTTTGGCTTTTTTTGTATGTTATAAATAATAATTTCTTGTTTATAGTACTTTATAATCTTGCAATAAACAAAAATTGTACTCTTAGTTTAATAACTTGTTAATTCTACGGGGCAAAGAATAGGGCCACTGCAGATCCCGTTGGAGGGGAAGGCAAAGGGGTAGAATCCCCCCAATTCATGTTCATCTTATCATTTTTTATTCATGCTCATTAAAGGTCTTCATCATGACCCCTGCATTGTTTCAGGTGCCATCTTGCTCATATCACTAGAGCAGTGGCAGAAAAACTATAACGTGGCTCCAGCGTAAATGGAGTGTCTACAATAGAATTTGCAACAACTCTGCAGTTCAGGGTGTGAAGATTTTAGGCCCGTTCTCCATATTTTATCTCGATGTACATGGAGGATGAGCCTGGCATGTTCATTCCTGTTAGGCGCCATATAACCTTTCATGTGTTGTTGCGCCTTAAAACCCCAATTCAATTCAATTCAATAATTCTGCAATAAAATCAAACCTTTATCAGGATTGTTCAAAAATTCTGAAGTCCCATATGTAATCTGTAAATTTTCCCTTTCTCTGATAAGCGTCTCCGTGGTTGAGGGGTTAACACCGTTGCATTGTAAACCTTCTCAGCTATCACCGATGCGGGTTGAAATCCCACTGGGAACTCGACTTGTAGGTGAGGAAGGCAGAGAGGTGTACAGTACTGGTTCTACCCAGGAAAGGTGGGTGGTCTGCCTCCACCTCAAAAAAGGGGGAACTATTTCATTGAAAGGTTTTTCTAGTTATACATGTTCACCCTATACTTCAGGCCTCTACTGTTATATATATATATATATATATACTGAGCGAAAAAGGTTTAGCAAGTTTTTGTTGCACCCTGGAAATAATACATTTTTGGTTGTAAAATCAAGGAACTACTGCCATAGACACAATATTTTATTAAACACACATCAATAACAGTCGAACATCTTAATGACGTAACGAATAAATGAACGTAGGGGTCAAGCCCGTAAAGTCCCAGAATGTCAGTATATCTTGTATACAGTATTATTTCATCTAAAAAACTTGCTAAACATTTTTCCCTCTGACAGTATATAATTATGTACATGGTACAATAACAATAGGACCACTGCTTATCCAGACAGAGGGCTTAAATGACCCCTGAATTAATATTCATTGACTCATTATTGGTCATGTCTGCATCATCATCCTCCCTGTATTGTTTCAGGTGCTACTTGAGTGGTGGCAGAAAACGATGATCAGTGACAAATGGAGTGTTTACAATAGAATTTGCAGCAACTCTGCAGTTCTGTAGGTGAGAAGGTTCTAGGCCGGCCCAATCTGCGTATTTTGTATCTTGATGTAAATTGAGGGTGGGTCTGGAATTTTCTTTCCAGTTGGTGCCATATAACCTTTTTGTGTTTGTGCGCTGTAAAACCCATTTCAGCTCAGCTCCAGTTTTAGCATTCATTTACTGCTACTGCTATATAAAAATCTACTTCTGTTAATGTCAGTGGTTAAAACTTTATTGAAGGGAGTGACTAGTGACCCTCAGAACTAAACTATCAAAAGTAGATAAAGGGAATGTAGCGACACGGCCAAACAAGCCCTATTATTGAGAGCTGAAAACTTGGCCAAATGTGAAAGAATTATCAAAATATGGCCCCTTGAAGGTTGTTCTAAAACAGATATAGGAGCCGCCATTTTGAGAACTATGAGGTCATAGCTCCAAATTACCATATATGGAATATTGATGAATATCCTTTAAAACAAAGAAAATCACTGCAAATGAATTCAAAATCCTTTACTGTACATACAAAGCTCTTTTGCCATTAAGGATACACGTTTTCATACAGTTTATAGTATTTTTCCCCCCAATAAATCAGTAAAGGTTCATATTTATAAATATTACAATATATATGATCATTTAGAACTGTGATGTCATAGCTCTCAAAATGGCCGCTTCCATATCGTTTTAACAGAACCCTCAAATCATGATACCTTCTTAGTTTATCATATGCTTCTGATAATACTTTCACCCTTTTCCAAGTCTTTCAGAACTCTCAATAATAAGATTGTTTGGCTCTGTCGCTACATTCCCTGTACCATTTACTATTGAAATATACTGATCTCTGAAATAGGATTGATCATTATGTTGAAGATGTTTTAATAGAAATCTGTTTTATTCCAGTTTTAACTAGTCATTCCTTAAAATAAACTGATGAAAAACATGCATGAACTTCGCTCAAGATCGACACTTGTCTTAGTTTCAGTTTTACATATACACCCAGAAGTCTTAGATATTTTGCTTATTACCTTAGTTACAAAATGTATTGCTTAATGTTGAATATTTTTATATATGTTAGCTGGATTTTTTTTTAAAAATATTAGGTAGTATCTGTGATCTTACTGCTGTGTAGTGAGTGTGTTTGTACGACGATGTCGGTGTACGTCCACCTATAGGTGCGGGGTCACTCGCTCGTATTCCAGTGATATTTTGTATATTATAGCAAGATATTTCGAACTAGACTTGCCGTAGGGGTGTTTTAGAATTGTTTATACCAGAAGGTTGTTTGTAGAATCATCATCACTCATTGGTTACTAGTCAGTGTTTCATTTATGAGCCTTGTATATTAAGTCCACTTTTAAAGGGACACTCCGCAATCTTGAAGCTTTTACCAAGAACAAAAGTGTCTTGATTTATTAATTCAATATCATTTTGACTTTACAACTGCTTGCCAATACTTCAATTAAATTGTTAGTTTTCATTTCCTCTTTTTATTCTGCCAAAGGTTTAAATATATTATTAGTGCACTATAATTAACAGGCAGCAATATGCAAAAACAATTTGCTTTATATTATTCTAATAATTCTTATAATTAATATTAATGATTGAACAAATGGGGTGCTGAGAGTTTTGAAAAATCAAGATTGCCATATGTCCCTTTGGAGCGGTTTAAAGATCAGTGCTATGTAATAGTATATCCATGAAACTCACATATTTAATACTAAAACAAAAAAAAAAGAAAAAAAGAAAGATATAGAATTATATATGTCTGACAGACATTGTATATAAACATTTTTTTTTATTTGACAGTTATTGCTTGTTTAACTCGTACATTTTATGCACTGGACCAATATTTCTTCTTAATATGTTTAAAAGTTTGACTCCTTTCAGCTTGCACCATTTTGGTCCAGAACTGATACAACTGGCATACTTATCTTAAGATTGTTATGTAATTTCATAACGATTTCATGTGTTGAAACAGGAAATCTAAAGAATGCAATACCAGAATCTGGACACACGGCAATCTTGATATTTTGTTAAACTGACGGCGTCCCGCTAGTTTTTCTGAATAACTTACATTTGTTCAGTCATTAATATTAATTATAAGAATAGTAATAAGCAAATTGCATTTGCATATTATTCAATTTCGATATTATTGCACCAATAATATATTAACACTTGTAGTAGCATAAGACGAACAAGTGAATACTTAAAATTTTATTTAAATGTAACCAGTTTAAAAGTAAACATGATCCTGCATATATAAATCGAGACACCCATTTCAGACACTTCATGATTGCCGTGTGTCCCGTTAAGTCTAAATAAAATTATCAGAAATTAGGTTTAAGCATTTCTCTATGTTGTTCATCATAAACAAATCATGTGCAATATCTTCATCATGACTGGCAGAGATAAAATGATCAACATAGCCTTTTTATTGGAGTATTTTTTTCAGCAAAATATATTTCATTCCTGTTGAGCAGATAATCAAGAGGAACAAACGTTGATACCCTGTCTTACCCTTGCATGATCAGCATGAATGAATGAATGGTGTTTTAAGGCACATCGACACATAAATAGGTCATATTGTGCACAAAAACTGATGAAAAATGAAGAAATGAAGTAATTAAAAATTAATGTAAATATATACTGAATGAATGAATGGTGTTTTACGGCACGTCAACACATAAATAGGTCATATTGTGCACAAAAACTGATGAAAGATGAAGTAATTAAAAATTAATGTAAATATATAATGAATATATGAATGGTGTTTTAAGGCACATCGACACATAAATAGGTCATATTGTGCACAAAAACGGATGAAAGATGAAGAAAAGAAGTAGTAATTAAAAATTAATGTAAATATATAAAGATATAACTATTTACAAATAAGGGATTATCATAAGAGGCAGCTAATCCTGTATTAACCCTTAACCCACTAAACATGACTATAATAGCCTTTGCATCATGTAAACCCAGATCAGCCTGCGAGTAACTCATTTGTATTCCGATGTTAATGGGACTTGACGGTAATACATTTGAATTGATGTCATATAACTTTATATTGTGTTAAGCTGCTGTAAAACCTAATTCTTACATTTCTGTTGATGGGTACCCCATCTGAGGTTTGAAAAAAAAAAGAGTTGCATATGCATAAATACTGAAAATGGGAGGTAGCTACAAACACAAAAAAGAGAGAAAAGTAGCAGACTGTTTTATCGAGTCTGTTCATGAGCGGAAATATAAGGTGCTACATCTCTCATGCTGATATCTGGCTAAAGTGGTATTCTACTGATATCTGGCTAAAGTGGTATTCTACTTAAAAGCTGCAAAGATGGGGCTTGATGAGCCCACAGGACCAGGAAGTAATTATCAACAAGCCTAATTTTGTCTTGTTTATTTTCCTCTTTGTCATATATATCATTTATGTTTTCTGTTGATAACTATCAATCCTGAACTAGCTGTATTTGGAGTGTTGTTTGTTTTATCATTTTAGTGTGAATGTTTCGCAGAAATTGTAAAATCATGAAAGTATGTTAGACAAGTGTATGATACCACTGCCATTAAAATAGTCACACAAATTGTAGGATGTATTTATCATGTATGTAAAACTTATGTGTAAACACATCATAGCCGTCTGTTTTGACCCCCGTGTGGTTGCCGGGGTAGAATACAACCACTGCAAACACACCGTCACATGTAGAGGGGTAGGACCCCCCATTCATTATTAATTTTGTCATTTTTTGTTCATGCTCATTAAAGGTCTTCATCATGACCCCTGCATTGTTTCAGATGCCATCTCGCTCACATCACTAAGAGCAGTGGCAGAAAAACAATAAACGTGGCTCCAGCGTAAATGGAGTGTCTACAATAGAATTTGCAGCAACTCTGCAGTTCAGGGTGAGAAGGTCCTAGGCCCATATTTTATCTCTATGTTCATGGAGGATGAGCCTGGCATGTTCATGCCTGTTAGGCGCCATATAACCTTTCATGTGTTGGTGCGCCTTAAAACCCAATTCAATTCAATTCAGTCTGTTTTGAACATTTTTGTGCTGACATTTTGCTTTTATTGGAGGTTTAACTTTTTATGTTTTATGTTGTTCTGTCAGTTAAAATTAATGGTTGACTATTTGAAAGTTTATGATTTAAGATTGTATTTTAATGTCTTGAACTCTTATATAGGATGGTTTAAAGGGACTGGAGGTAATATAGAGGTGATATAGAGGTGATATAGAAGAGTGATATAGAGATGATATAGAGGTGTGATATAGAGGTGATATAGAGGTGATATAGAAGAGTGATTGGTATCAGTCAAAGTACATATTGTGCTACAGTTTCATTTAAAATGTGTATATGCATTAAATTATGCGGCGTGTTAACTTCCAGTTAGTTATTGTTAATGAAAATATTTGTTCTAGAAAGCTCGGCAACAACTGCTTTTTGTTACTAAATCATAAATACGAATTAAAATCGGGGATCATCTTGCTGACAACTGTCATGTTCAAATGAAGTTTACTTTGAACACAAAACAATAATGTGTAAGAGCCTTAAATCATCATATGAATTACTATTAGCTGAGTTGTATTTTCGAGACCAAATTATTTGGTCAACAATAATTAAATCGTAGAGATAATGGGTCCTAGGTTAGTGCATATGTAAGTTGAATGATGATTGTATTCATGTTTGGTCTGACATCACAATACTTCCAGATCGCCTCCAGTCCCTTTAAGTACGTCAGATCAAAGGTGTATGAAAATGTATTTTGTCCAATACTAGAAAAAGCGTGAAGTGAAACATTGTAGTCAGTCGAGGTAAAATAATATGAATTAATATGGCTTATTTAGCTTCAAAACTCCGTATAAAAACAGGAAAAGTAGCATTCACAGAAAATTCCACCAAAATCATGCTCAATGGGTATGAACTCAGTCAATACAGAAAATGTGTCTCTACGAAAAGCAACTATATAACTCTATAGCATTGTGGAGATACTGTGATAATCTGTTACAGTGTCTCCAAGATGCTATAGAGTTTTATCATTTTTCTTAGTTTATATAGTTGGTTTTCGTAGAGACACATTTTCTGTATTGACTGAGTTCATACCCAGTGATGCTGTCAAAACTATTACAAGGATACAAAATAGAAGTAAAGTATGCGACCCCACAAACATACGAGGGCGGACAATAGGGGTGCCGCCTTGGAACGGTCAGAGGCAAAAAGTGAACTTGTCTTCTGTGAATGCTACATTTCCTGTTCTACTTTTGTACCTGCTTTTATGACCGAGGAAACGTGGATTGGTTTACTGTGTTATAATGAAGCTCTCTTGTGCAATAGTTCCTCAGCTTGCTTTGCAATAATTTTCTGGTTTTAACCTCAGGCTTCATCGGTCAACCATTTTGATTCTTAAAATTAAAACCATTTGTATGTGTTGTCTGTTTATAAGTTCTTGTTAATGATTTACAAGTGGAATCCATTTTATGCGTTAAGAAGATGTTTATTTTTATATACGCCTGTAGAGACGTATTATGACATGGCATTGTCCCTCCATTTGTGTTAACTTCTACCTGACGACTGATTGTGGCCTATAACTTTCAGAGTTTAACGTCTACAACAATGAAACATTGTAAACATCTTCAGCCTGATCCAATAAATACATTTCATTGTTTCAGGTGCCATCTCGCTCAAATCACTAGAGCAGTGGCAGAAAAACAATAAAACGTGGCTCCAGCGTAAATGGAGTGTCTACAATAGAATTTGCAGCAACTCTGCAGTTCTGCAGGTGGAACGTTCTAGGCCCAATCTCCATATTTTATCTCGATGTACATGGAGGATGAGCCTGACATGTTCATTCCTGTTAGGCGCCATATAACCATTCATGTGTTGGTGCGCCTTAAAACTAAATTCAATTCAGTACATTTGATAAAAAATTACCCATAAATCTCTACTGATATTTGTTGAATTATTTCTCTTTAAAAAAGGTTTAACCTTGAACTTAACCTTGCCAGCGAAGGGCGTATATGCCCACACTAGTGTTTTACAGTTTGTATTTTCACGTATGGAATTCTTTGTTTTCAAGGTAAACATAATTGTCTTGCCAAACGGCAGAAGCTTTAGGCTTCATCCACGATTTAATTTTCACTGTTCATGTTAACTCCACCCCAAATAAATGTTCCGCTTCTGTTTCAGTATCAAAGCTTAATTTGATGGCACCTAAAATATGGTTAAACAGATTATGTCAAAACATATGCAAAACATCATTCAAACCATTGTATGAAAAATCTTGGAATGGGTCTGATTTATATTGTTTGCCTGACTGACTCATTAACAGGTGTGATTGTGTAGTCTTAATGTTCAAAATTCATGTTTGTGTGTTTAATAGTTTTTGGAAATAAATTGTTTTACAGGGAAATCTGTTGTTTTTTTTCCAAATAACATTTCTCTTGCCATTAAAGAATGTATATAGGCTCTTTTGAAATCTGTATAACAAGTCCATGATCTACACACCATATCCATTCATTCTCTCGGATGAGTTTGGCAATGTGCAAATTGATGCATGCCTTACAGTATTACTGTACTTTTGGAAAAAAAATAATAATAATTTCCAAGCGACAATTTAGTTAACGGATTGGGATTTTCACAAACTTTGAAATTTATTTTGAAGAGTTCAGCAAGGAAGAAAATGGACATATACATTAATAGTTATTGACCTTAATTGATTATTAAAGACATTAACCTGCCAAAGAACGGCAAAAATTGCACAACAAACCCATGTATCAAAACTATCCAGGTGTTCAGGTCATATAATAATGCATATGTGACAATTGAAAGTAAAGGTTTATTAACGGATTCTAATAAACACCTGTGATCGAATATCATTTATGCGTAAAATGAATTATGAGTTGGTAACTCTTAATTCAACGTTCCAGTTTCGGGGTTTGGCCTGGCTGGTTAAAACAGTTTATATTGTGTTTAAAGAGTTTAGATTCTCAAAATATGTAAGTTAGGTATATACCTCATCGTCATTAGGTTTAGAAACGGTGTACATATTGTGTAAAGGTTGGCTGTTTTCGGCGGGATAGCTACTTTAAAAAAAATGTTGCTTGTGTCCATAGAACCTGGTTTACCCTTCCCCGACCTCCCCCGACCTCCCCCGACCTTCCCCGACCTCCCCCGACCTCCCCCGACCTTCCCCGACCTCCCCCGACCTCCCCCGACCTCCCCAGCGGCTTTTTGCCACTGACCATTCCAATGCGGTACCCTATTGTTAACCCGTTTATGTTTTTGATGGCCCGGACTTTACTTCTAAATTGAAACTAGTTGGGAAAATCTCGGAAACAGACATCGTCAGCCTAAACTTATGCAGAAAACATGGAACGCTTCTTTTTCCACTACAAGAATAACGTTTTCATTATTTACATGTATTTACAACGATATAAGAAACCGCGGCGGTGACTTGGTGGTAGGGTTCAATCCCCTGCTGGGTCACATCAACGACTCTAGTAGCTCCCTTGCTTGATGTTCGGCATATAAAGGGTACTGCTAGGAATAGTCGTCCAGGTATAAGTATACTGTGTCTGGTTGAGGGTATCATGTCATGTGTCTACGACGTGAAATTCTAGTTTGGACGTACTGTAAAGTAGGTGTAAAAGTCGGAACAGGAAATGTAGCACTCACAAACACCAGTACCGTAATGTAGCACTCACAAACACCAGTACCCTTATGTAGCACTCACAAACACCAGTACCCTTATGTAGCAATCACAGTCACCAGTACCGTAATGTAGCAATCACAGTCACCAGTACCGTAATGTAGCACTCACAAACACCAATACCCTTATATAGCACTCACAGTCACCAGTACCCTTATGTAGCACTCACAGTCACCAGTACCGTAATGAAGCACTCACAAACACCAGTACCCTTATGTAGCACTCACAAACACCAGTACCCTAATGTAGCACTCACAAACACCAGTACCCTTATGTAGCACTCACAGTCACTAGTACCGTAATGTAGCACTCACAAACACCAATACCCTTATGTAGCACTCACAAACACCAGTACCCTTATGTAGCAATCACAGTCACCAGTACCGTAATGT
Organism: Cyrtodaria siliqua; assembly: GCA_037043455.1. Classification (NCBI taxonomy): domain Eukaryota; kingdom Metazoa; phylum Mollusca; class Bivalvia; order Adapedonta; family Hiatellidae; genus Cyrtodaria; species Cyrtodaria siliqua. Next base: position 46,795 of record JAWPHD010007391.1, read on the forward strand.
AGCACTCACAAACACCAGTACCCTTATGTAGCACTCACAAACACCAGTACCCTAATGTAGCACTCACAAACACCAGTACCCTTATGTAGCACTCACAAACACCAGTACCCTAATGTAGCAATCACAAACACCAGTACCCTTATGTAGCAATCACAGTCACCAGTACCGTAATGTAGCACTCACAAACACCAGTACCCTTATGTAGCAATCACAGTCACCAGTACCGTAATGTAGCAATCACAGTCACCAGTACCCTAATGTAGCAATCACAGTCACCAGTACCCTAATGTAGCAATTACAGTCACCAGTACCGTAATGTAGCAATCACAGTCACCAGTACCCTAATGTAGCAATAACAGTCACCAGTACCGTAATGTAGCAATCACAGTCACCAGTACCGTAATGTAGCAATCACAGTCACCAGTACCCTAATGTAGCAATCACAGTCACCAGTACCCTAATGTAGCAATAACAGTCACCAGTACCGTAATGTAGCAATAACAGTCACCAGTACCGTAATGTAGCAATCACAGTCACCAGTACCGTAATGTAGCAATCACAGTCACCAGTACCGTAATGTAGCAATCACAGTCACCAGTACCCTAATGTAGCAATCACAGTCACCAGTACCGTAATGTAGCAATAACAGTCACCAGTACCGTAATGTAGCAATCACAGTCACCAGTACCCTAATGTAGCAATAACAGTCACCAGTACCCTAATGTAGCAATCACAGTCACCAGTACCCTAATGTAGCAATCACAGTCACCAGTACCCTAATGTAGCAATAACAGTCACCAGTACCGTAATGTAGCAATCACAGTCACCAGTACCCTAATGTAGCAATAACAGTCGCCAGTACCCTAATGTAGCAATCACAGTCGCCAGTACCCTAATGTAGCAATAACAGTCGCCAGTACCCTAATGTAGCAATCACAGTCGCCAGTACCCTAATGTAGCAATCACAGTCGCCAGTACCCTAATGTAGCAATCACAGTCGCCAGTACCCTAATGTAGCAATCACAGTCGCCAGTACCGTAATGTAGCAATAACAGTCGCCAGTACCGTAATGTAGCAATCACAGTCGCCAGTACCCTAATGTAGCAATCACAGTCACCAGTACCGTAATGTAGCAATCACAGTCACCAGTACCCTAATGTAGCAATCACAGTAACCAGTACCATAATGTAGCAATCACAGTCACCAGTACCGTAATGTAGCAATCACAGTCACCAGTACCCTAATGTAGCAATCACAGTCACCAGTACCGTAATGTAGCAATCACAGTCACCAGTACCCTAATGTAGCAATAACAGTCACCAGTACCCTAATGTAGCAATAATGTAGCAATCACAGTCACCAGTACCGTAATGTAGCAATCACAGTCACCAGTACCCTAATGTAGCAATCACAGTCACCAGTACCGTAATGTAGCAATCACAGTCACCAGTACCCTAATGTAGCAATCACAGTCACCAGTACCCTAATGTAGCAATCACAGTCACCAGTACCCTAATGTAGCAATCACAGTCACCATAGCAATCACAGTCACCAGTACCCTAATGTAGCAATCACAGTCACCAGTACCCTAATGTAGCAATCACAGTCACCAGTACCGTAATGTAGCAATCACAGTCACCAGTACCGTAATGTAGCAATCACAGTCACCAGTACCCTAATGTAGCAATAACAGTCGCCAGTACCCTAATGTAGCAATAACAGTCGCCAGTACCCTAATGTAGCAATCACAGTCGCCAGTACCCTAATGTAGCAATCACAGTCGCCACTACCCTAATGTAGCAATCACAGTAACCAGTACCCTAATGTAGCAATCACAGTCACCAGTACCCTAATGTAGCAATCACAGTCACCATTACCGTAATGTAGCAATAACAGTCACCAGTACCGTAATGTAGCAATCACAGTCACCAGTACCCTAATGTAGCAATCACAGTCACCAGTACCGTAATGTAGCAATCACAGTCACCAGTACCGTAATGTAGCAATCACAGTCACCAGTACCGTAATGTAGCAATCACAGTCACCAGTACCGTAATGTAGCAATCACAGTCACCAGTACCGTAATGTAGCAATCACAGTCACCAGGACCCTAATGTAGCAATAACAGTCACCAGTACCCTAATGTAGCAATCACAGTCACCAGTACCCTAATGTAGCAATAACAGTCACCAGTACCCTAATGTAGCAATAATGTAGCAATCACAGTCACCAGTACCGTAATGTAGCAATCACAGTCACCAGTACCCTAATGTAGCAATCACAGTCACCAGTACCGTAATGTAGCAATCACAGTCACCAGTACCCTAATGTAGCAATCACAGTCACCAGTACCCTAATGTAGCAATCACAGTCACCAGTACCCTAATGTAGCAATCACAGTCACCATAGCAATCACAGTCACCAGTACCCTAATGTAGCAATCACAGTCACCAGTACCCTAATGTAGCAATCACAGTCACCAGTACCGTAATGTAGCAATCACAGTCACCAGTACCGTAATGTAGCAATCACAGTCACCAGTACCCTAATGTAGCAATAACAGTCGCCAGTACCCTAATGTAGCAATAACAGTCGCCAGTACCCTAATGTAGCAATCACAGTCGCCAGTACCCTAATGTAGCAATCACAGTCGCCACTACCCTAATGTAGCAATCACAGTAACCAGTACCCTAATGTAGCAATCACAGTCACCAGTACCCTAATGTAGCAATCACAGTCACCATTACCGTAATGTAGCAATAACAGTCACCAGTACCGTAATGTAGCAATCACAGTCACCAGTACCCTAATGTAGCAATCACAGTCACCAGTACCCTAATGTAGCAATAACAGTCACCAGTACCCTAATGTAGCAATCACAGTCACCAGTACCGTAATGTAGCAATCACAGTCACCAGTACCGTAATGTAGCAATCACAGTCACCAGTACCGTAATGTAGCAATCACAGTCACCAGTACCGTAATGTAGCAATCACAGTCACCAGGACCCTAATGTAGCAATAACAGTCACCAGTACCCTAATGTAGCAATCACAGTCACCAGTACCCTAATGTAGCAATCACAGTCACCAGTACCCTAATGTAGCACTCACAGTCACCAGTACCCTAATGTAGCAATCACAGTCACCAGTACCCTAATGTAGCAATCACAGTCACCAGTACCGTAATGTAGCAATCACAGTCACCAGTACCGTAATGTAGCAATCACAGTCACCAGTACCCTAATGTAGCAATCACAGTCACCAGTACCCTAATGTAGCAATCACAGTCACCATAGCAATCACAGTCACCAGTACCCTAATGTAGCAATCACAGTCACCAGTACCCTAATGTAGCAATCACAGTCACCAGTACCCTAATGTAGCAATCACAGTCACCAGTACCCTAATGTAGCAATCACAGTCACCAGTACCCTAATGTAGCAATCACAGTCACCAGTACCCTAATGTAGCAATCACAGTCACCAGTACCCTAATGTAGCAATCACAGTCACCAGTACCGTAATGTAGCAATCACAGTCACCAGTACCCTAATGTAGCAATCACAGTCACCAGTACCCTAATGTAGCAATCACAGTCACCATAGCAATCACAGTCACCAGTACCCTAATGTAGCAATCACAGTCACCAGTACCCTAATGTAGCAATCACAGTCACCAGTACCGTAATGTAGCAATCACAGTCACCAGTACCCTAATGTAGCAATCACAGTCACCAGTACCCTAATGTAGCAATCACAGTCACCAGTACCGTAATGTAGCAATCACAGTCACCAGTACCGTAATGTAGCAATCACAGTCACCAGTACCGTAATGTAGCAATCACAGTCACCAGTACCGTAATGTAGCAATCACAGTCACCAGTACCCTAATGTAGCAATCACAGTCACCAGTACCGTAATGTAGCAATCACAGTCACCAGTACCCTAATGTAGCAATCACAGTCACCAGTACCCTAATGTAGCAATCACAGTCACCATAGCAATCACAGTCACCAGTACCCTAATGTAGCAATCACAGTCACCAGTACCCTAATGTAGCAATCACAGTCACCAGTACCCTAATGTAGCAATCACAGTCACCATAGCAATCACAGTCACCAGTACCGTAATGTAGCAATCACAGTCACCAGTATCCTAATGTAGCAATAACAGTCACCAGTACCCTAATGTAGCAATCACAGTCACCAGTACCGTAATGTAGCAATCACAGTCACCAGTACCCTAATGTAGCAATCACAGTCACCAGTACCGTAATGTAGCAATAACAGTCACCAGTACCGTAATGTAGCAATAACAGTCACCAGTACCCTAATGTAGCAATCACAGTCACCAGTACCGTAATGTAGCAATAACAGTCACCAGTACCGTAATGTAGCAATCACAGTCACCAGTACCCTAATGTAGCAATCACAGTCACCAGTACCCTAATGTAGCAATCACAGTCACCAGTACCGTAATGTAGCAATCACAGTCACCAGTACCGTAATGTAGCAATCACAGTCACCAGTACCCTAATGTAGCAATCACAGTCACCAGTACCGTAATGTAGCAATCACAGTCACCAGTACCCTAATGTAGCAATCACAGTCACCATAGCAATAACAGTCACCAGTATCCTAATGTAGCAATAACAGTCACCAGTACCCTAATGTAGCAATCACAGTCACCAGTACCGTAATGTAGCAATCACAGTCACCAGTACCGTAATGTAGCAATCACAGTCACCAGTACCCTAATGTAGCAATAACAGTCACCAGTACCCTAATGTAGCAATAACAGTCACCAGTACCCTAATGTAGCAATCACAGTCACCAGTACCCTAATGTAGCAATAACAGTCACCAGTACCCTAATGTAGCAATCACAGTCACCAGTACCCTAATGTAGCAATCACAGTCACCAGTTCCCTAATGGCATCCAGAAAATAACAAAAATAAATAAGTAAATAAAATACGGGACAGTGTGAATAAAGAAACCCCGTCAGGTTATATTATCTTAAACTAGGCAGCATGAATAGGCAATATAACACAAAGATGATCACGTATATATGAATAAAAAGCAAAACAAAAACATAGAAAGCCACAAAACAAGTACTCAAAGACTTAGTTGATTCCAGAGTAATAAGAAAATAAACCATCAAGGGCACGACAAGACGAGATTGAAGAAAAACGTCAAATGTTACCGTCCTTCGAGGATTCGTAATCAAAGGGAACACAATCTGCCCGGTCATCGTACAGAGGAAATTATTGTGGCGAACTTACGAAGTTTGTAAATAAAGTCGACATAGAAGTCGGGTTGTTAAAGTCCTTGTCGTAGAAGAGTTCTTAAATTACTTAGTTGATCAAGCAGACACTGTCGTCAAATGACTGAACGATTGTCAACAGACACGTTTGCATATATACAACGATAGATGAAGTTATTGCCATGTCCCAGGGATGGCGCATCCAATCCCAGCCAGGGTCGAATTTGGGTTAATCATCGAAATATTTAAAAGGTATTTGCTACCTTACCTGTCCTACGGACAAGACTTTAAACCGAGGTCTGCTCGCTAAAATGCTTGGTACAATACAGCGAGGATAAACGCTTTACCACGTCTATCAACTACTGCATCTCATTCGTCTTCGGAGATACCATATATTGTACGATACAAACATACTTATCTTTGACACAGTGCATAATTATATTACTTGTAATTTTACTAAAATCTCAAAACAATGTCCGTAAAGTTTAGCTTATAAATACTGAAAAGGTGATGCATTGGAAGCAACAAACACAAAATAATTACGTTAACAAACATAACACACCAACCATATTGATTATTTACTTAATAAAACCAATATTGTTTGGCGGAATTCAATAACGGTACATAGCGTTAAATGCAATATCTCCGTAAAATCTACAGAAAATGAGTATGCCAATGCTTGGGAATTTAAAGTTAATACCTCCAAGACAGTTGTAATAACCATTGCTAACTCAAAATTTAACAGTAACCACAACTTTTACATGGGAAACAATCAATTAAAACAGTTGATTGTCACGTAGGAATACCGATTTCAAGGCATATGAATTGAAAACCAAAAATTGAAAGAGCATGCAGAAAAGGTCGCAACTCGTTTTACTCCATCGTTGGGTTTGGCCCAAAGCGAAACGCATTAAACCCCATAACAGCTGTAAGCCTATTCAAAAAGGTTGTTCTTCCATCGGCTCTGTATGATTGTGAGACATGGTCTAACATGACTAACAACGACTTACAAAATATAAATGTATTTCAACACCGTTGCCTTAAAGTCATTCAAAAACTGCCTCTTTAAACACGATCAATAATGGTAGAAAGCCTTGTGGGGATTCATCCAATAACAACGGAAATAGAAAAACGTAAATTTAATTTGCTTGAAAAGTTGTGAATGAATAAAAATCTATCGAAATAAATATTCCTTAGAAGACTGTTTCAATTTAAGAAAAATTACAATACGAAACAACTTGAATTCATTCCTGATATTTATAATATTCTAACGAAATTCGAACTTACCCATTTCTTAGAACAGTTCATTATAACAAATAAGTTTCCATCCAAATATTCATGGAAACGAATACTTAAAACTGATATTATACATACAGAGCGGATGGTAGTGACAAACACAAGAGACGACGATTTCTGTCTTTTTAAAAATATATACGCAGACACCATATCAAACAGATATTGGACTGCTGCCAAAACGAGCAAAGGTCTTATATGTATAAATACTCTGGTGAACATTGTAACATGTAAACCACATTCCATCTTACAAACGTGCAATCATTGCACCTCAGTGTTTTATAATTTACCCTTGCATGTACTAACTAATTGTAATTATATGTAAACACACAGAGATGTATTTTAGGAGTGTGTAGCCATATATTTTCCAATACAAATATTTAACGAGATGCAAAATCATTCAGATGAGAACTTACTTCTTTGCATACTAGGCAAATGCTTCTCTGAAATATTTGTCGACGATGATGAAATATTCAAAAATGTCATCCTTCTAGCTGCAATGTATACTCATACATCAATGGTCTATTATCTCAAATAATCAAATACAAGAAGTCAGAATGGTGTAAAATTATGTTAAGAAAAACAATGAAAACACTATGGCGGTAAGCTATAATTTAGTTTTAATTTATATATCGAGTCATTTCATATTCCTATGATTTCTTGTATTTCGTTTCGGCAAGGCATCATTTGCAGGGAAATCCGGTTCATTTCATATTTAGTATGCGGAGGCTTCGTCCTTGGATGGTGCTTTCTCAGCTACAACACTGTACTGAGCAGGTGACACCCAAAAGTGAAAGTATATCGATAAAAAAATAAATAATTCACATTAACTTATAATTATGTTTTTGATAAAAAAAACACACAAAAAACACACACGATATACTAGTACATAATACACAGTGCTAACTAACAGTGTAATAGGAAGAGCATTGCATATGTGTACTTTATTTTGACTATATAATATGTATTCTGTTTTTCATTTATATGTTGTCCATTGTTTTGTATGTACATGCTGTAATCTCTATGATGAGGAAATAAAGATTGAATGCTCAGGCATGATATGTATTACGCAAGACATACTGTTAATGCGCAAATGGATGTCACGTGATCAACACAAACTGTAAATATTGCGAGTCCCACATTGTTTACAAATAATAAATAAAACGTCTTTTTTTTAAACTCACGAATGTATTATTACCGACTTATCTGGGTATATGTTCATGTTTTCATGCATATATAGCGCATTCTCAAATATTTCTGTCCCTTATTATAGCCCCGCTTTCACAAAGTGAAGTGGGGGCTATATAGGATTCGCGTTGTCCGTAAAGTCCCGTCCCGTCGCGTCCCGTGACATATTTTTTATACTTGAATGTCTCAAACACTTCTAAATGGGTTGAACCCAGACTTCATATACTCATAACAACTGATGACCTTATGTCCCTCTACATCACCCATTATTGATTGCCTAATTGATTACAAAATTATAGCCCTTTGTTTCACTTATAATTTTCCACCTTAATATTGTAACACATTTTTTTCTTTAACATTTTTGAATTGACTGTTCCCAAACTTCAGGTACACATAACAACTGATGACCTTATGTCCCTCTACATCACACATCATTGGTTGCCTAATTTATTACAGAGCTATGGCCCTGTATTTGACTTTATAATGAACTTCTTGTGTCTTTCACTTTAAAACTTATTACACTTGATTTACAGTTCACACGTGATGATATGATGTGTCTGCATTAATGCTTTTTCGATTCTACAATTTTGTTTATTACAGAATTATGGACCTTTGGTTTGCTTATATTTTTTCACATTAAAAAATTAACATATTTTAGACATTTAGTGTTCTTGCCCATGCCCATCGGCTATAGCAAAATAGCGGGGGTATTTATCACCTTCAGTGATAGTTCTAGTGTTTGCTAAGCAATATTGTAGTACAAGTATCAATAGCCCATAAAATACAATTTACTTACTACTTAAAACAATTGAAAAACATTACTTTGTCATACTTCCAGAACGTATATTGTGAATGCATCGACTATCTGCTGCTTATTATGCCATCAACTGTGTATTTTTAAGAACATCTTGCATTTTTTACTTTCGTTCTAATCTTTGTTCTTCTACTGTGTACAACACTGAGAAAAATAAATATGTTTAAACCAAAGTTGCATCTTGAAAGGAATTTCTATACTCTATTAAATCAAACAAATTATGGTCAAAGTTGCATGTTTTTTTTCAACCAAATTGGAGTCCAAGTTGCATCTTGGACAGTACATCTGCACTATTTACACCAACCAAATCGTGGTAATTTGCCTTTTGGAAGGAATAAACAATATGACTCTCTATTAACTAAGTTGTGGTCTGTAATATTTTAACCAAGGAAATTATTATAAAAATGTAATATAAAGTCGAACAGGAAATGTAGCATTCACCGCTGGTGGTTTAAACCAGGTTCTAGAGTGCTTCAAATCTCACTCTTACCCTATTGTCATCCCAATAAAACGGGACAGTGTTAATAAAGATATCTCCGCCAGGTTACATTCGCTTACAAACACGGCCGCATTAATAGGCAATATAAGTAAAACACAGAACTGATCATATAATATAACACATAAAAAAGCCTAGAAAGCTACAAAGCAAGTACTCAATGATTTTGCAGAAGCTAGACAAAAAAACAACAACAACTACGTTAAGGCTACGACAAGACAAGATTTAAGACAAACATCAAAAGTTGCATGTTGGAAGGTATATATATTCTTAATCTCCGTACGAACCAAATTGTGGCCAGAGTTTCAGTTTAGACATTTCATTTGGAATATCAAATCAAAAAATAACAACAACCAAACTGTGGTCACAGTAGCATATTTGGAGGAACATATGCACTCAATCGTTCTGTCAATCATAGTGTGATCAATGTTGCATCTTGGATGACACATCGACAATTGTAACAGCAAACATATTATGGTCAGGGTTGCGTACTAGAAGGTAAATATACAGACGTTACACCGACCAATTTATGTTTAAATTATGTCATGGGAAAAGTTGCAGACTCGGTTTTATTGAGTCTGTTCATGAGAGGTAATCACACCTTTCACCCACACCAGCATCGGCTTAAGCGATATTCCACTTTAAAGACTCTCAAAGTCTGGGATTGGTGACCCCAAAGGACCAGTAAGTAATAACAATACTGATTTGAAGTCAGGTCGACTTTTTAAAGCTGTAACAAACGCTAGTACGAATGTCAATAAATACTGAAAATGGGATCCCTTGTAAGGGGATCCCTTGGAACCAACAAGTACAAACAAGAGCAGACTCGTTTTGTTTTTGTTTTCTTACTTAATTTTCTATTCGGTGGTTCCACTACTTCGGCCGATAAAAGGCTCTGGGTATTGTTTAACCACTCATAGGATATGCTGTCTGCTTTTTAATTTAGTCTTTTGGCTGTTACTTGTGATACACAGGCTTCATAACCGCTGCTCCCAACTAAATTCTTATTTGTTTATTTCGGTATTCGGGGCATACAATTTTATTAGATCCTGGGACCATACGCCGCTGGATAAAGGGGATGAAATAAAGATACACATATTGCTATATCCATCGCCATATGCTTGCCATCTTCGGGATGGTTACAATTCTGTACTGTTGATTTTTATGAATATTGAGTTCGGCTCTACCCGGGGCTAGAGGGCGTGAGCGGTAACTAGCATATTTTACTACCGCTCATGAACAGTCTCAATCAAACCGAGACTGCAATATTTCGTATGTGTCGTGCTCGGCCATTTCCAAAGGTCCATTATCGTACTCCTTTTTTATTGAGTCTGTTCAAGAGGGGTAATATAGGGTGCAAAACCTCTCTCTCAAAGTTGCAGTTACATTTTGTTTTACACGCATTTTTAAATGTACATTAACAATCAGTCGGTGTACATATATACAATCGATCTCTGTATTTACCAACTTGTGGCCAAATATTCAAATTGAAAGGACCATCTGCACTCGATCATTACAACAAACACATTGCTTCTTCAAACGTTCATCCAAAGGTCCTCTCTCATACTCTTTCATCTTTGAAGCTATCTATAGATACACCTTGCAAATAGGTGTTTAAATGCAATTGCCAACTAAAAGTTACATATACGTACACTCGTAAATACAAACACACTGCGGTGGAAGTTGCATTTTTTAAAAGGTACATATACACTCAGTCGGTTCACTTACATAATGGTGGTCACTGTAGGATTTTGAAAAGTTATCTACACGGTTTCGTTACACCAATCAAATATGTTTAATTTATTTGCGTACTAAAATGTGCATGTACAACCTATCGTCACTAAAATTGCTTGTCAGTGTTGCATATATAAAAGAACAATTGACAACTCCAAAGTGTGCGATATTTTATTCAATTATATTCTGGCATATTTAAATCTAAGAAGGTACTAGATTAATAATCGAGGTGGTGATTTCAATGCTTGGGTTTTGTGTGTCCCTGTAATCCATTCAATGATAAATTAGCACTTATTTGATATTAAATCTATCACATAATTTGTAACGTTATAAAACATTAGTCTGAGATGTGTCGTCATTAACGTTGATATATGATAATCGAACATAAAGAACTGTGTTATGACACACACACAGCAGTTTATGCGATCAAACAATATACAATCTTCGAGTCTGACACGGAATTGAAGATCAATTAACTTAATTTTCTCACAATTCTTGTGTCGATTTCTTGAGATATTTTGTTGCGTTTCACTTCCAACATGTAATGCATAGCTGTATCATGGAATTACTACTAGCAACAGCCCATATTATCTTTTATTGTTAATGAACATCTTATGTTGGTACTTATTAAGAGGTGAATATAATATCAATTACCAGTGTATACTTAAATACTTAAATAACGTTGGAAATACAGCAGACAAAAACAGGCGAAACTTTCCGATAATTTATTATTCTAGCAAACTGTTCTTCTGTTGATGTTCGGGACTTTTGTCACGAGTTCTTCCAAATTCCATCAAGGAATAATCACCCTGCAATAGAAAAAATAAATGTATATGCACATAAAACATGCCACCACCTTACTTATCTCATGAGAAGACTAGTGAATATTGGAGTATCAAGTTTGATAGAATGATCAAAGTAGATATACAATTCGAAGAAGAAATAAAGCATTCAAGGACCACAGTCAATTAAAAACGGGCATGGAAACAAGCAAACACTTACAAGGATAAATAAAAGGCAGAGTATATGACGCCACAAGCATAACCGGGTTGAAAATAGCGCTACCGCCTTGGGACGGTAAGTGGCCAAAATGGGCCTTACAAACTTGCTTTGTGTTATATATTTATATTTAAGAAATAGAACATCGTTTACTGTGAATTATCGTTTAATATATCACGGTTTGGAGTTCAAGTGTAAACAATAAATTCATGAGCCCGAAGGGCGAGTGAAATTATTGTTTACAATTGAACGACAAACCGTGATATATTATAGATAATTCACCGTAAACGATGTTCTATTTCTATTCTAATACCCCTAAAATGTGAAAATAACGCACACATCTGAAATCTTTGCATTGCTTTGCTTACTCTCCTAACGTTGCATACGTTACAATGCGCAGTCCGCAATGCGCAATGCTTATTCTCCTAACGTTGCAAAAATTACAGTGATTTATCGTTCAATATAACGAGATATTTTAAACTAGGCTATATAGTGCGGGTGTATTAGAATGTCTATTAATGCTGCCTAACTTGTTAGAGGATACAGCCTGGCGGGGATTTCTTTATCACACTATACTGTTTCATTGAGATGACATAGAAGATGGTAAGAGTGAGGTTTTATGCACCCTAGAACCTGGTTTAAATCCCCAGCGGGGATACAAAACGAGTTTGTAAGATTGACGGATAATTGCATATGTTTCTCTTCCGTATATGGGACATATTTGTAGCATTTTCTTTTGTTCTAATAATGACTCTTTTCATGATAGAGACTCTGTTCGTGATATTGTTTTATAGATAAAACGAAATGCGAACGTTAGTGTAAGCCAAATAAGACCTACACATGGTCTGATTTAAGTTTAAAGCCATATATTCCAATGGTAAGTATTCAGTATAGCCATGTATTTGACATAGGCTCAATACTTCTGAGCCTATATCCTTACTTCGTATTTCTTTAAATGTAGTAGGATCAGTGTGGCTACCAAAATATTATAGTAATATTCTACCTTGTAAAACTATTTACATTGATGCACTGGTTATTATGTTTTATGGCCTCGCAGAACTAGCTTCCAGCGGAGGTATAAACGTATCTAAGCTAGGTTGATCATTCCCGGATGTCATCACGACTGTTTTGCCTGAAATGATTCCAAAAGTAAAAACCTGTAACTGACTGATGTGAGCAAAGAAAACATGCACCATAAAGACAATGATGAAACACAAGCGCTTCGTTCTAATTATGATATTTCCCGAAGTTTCACATTTACGTCAATATTAATCTTATGTTATCTGTATCAGTAAGATTAGCTGAACGTCGACATTTACACTTCTAAGGTAACTTGATATCATATATATGTATCATATGGGATAAACTTCTGATATCAGCAGACATGTTTGTTGAAGTGAAGCTTATACAGTGGTAGTTGCTATAATCGTAAGAACTGTTTGTGAAATGCGTCTCAGGTATCAAACAATGAAGCTAATACTGAGAATATGGACTAATTTGTATTCAATTCTGCAAACAATAATTGGCCCATACATATTTAAACATAATCGCATAATATTTCGCAACTCATTTCGATTTCATAATAAATCAGCTTAATATATTGCATGATATATCTATAAACAGTATGCACTGATTACTTAGCTTATGATAATGTTCCTACATATCACATTGATTACTAAGAAATATAAAAAGATCGGACATGGAAAGTAGCATTCAAGGACGACAGTCAACCACAAAACACAGAAACAAACATGGAAACAGACAAACAAGAAGGCAAAAGTAATAATAAAAGTAAACGACATCACAAACACAAAAGGGTTGACAATAGGGCTACCGCCTTGGAACGGTCAGTGGCAAAGTAGGCCACTGGGGGTTTAAACCGGTTCTAGGGTGCACCAAACCTCACACTTACCCTACTTCATCCCATTAAAACAGGACAGTGTAAATAAAGAATTCCCCGCCATGATCTAATCTCTAACCAATAAGGCAGCATCAATAGGCAATATAAGTAAAACACAAATATGCAGTTTATGACAATGTTCCTACATATCACACTGATTACTTAGTTTATGACAATGTTCCTACATATCACATTGATTACTTAGTTTATGACAATGTTCCTACATATCACACTGATTACTATGTTTATGACAATGTTCCTACATATCACATTGATTACTTCGTTTATGACAATGTTCCTACATATCACATTGATTACTGAGTTTATGACAATGTTCCTACATATCACACTGATTACTAAGTTTATGATAATGTTCCTACATATCATTTACCTTGTTCCTTAGCTGTAGCCGATCCGCTGGAAGTCAAAAACGAGAAGCCATCCGTGTTATTTCCACTTGTTTGATCCTTTGGTAGACCTTCGACTGGGAAAGTCACTGTCTTTGAACCTGAAACAAGTATTCTGATTAGTGTGTTGGTACAGGCATTATTTCATCACTTTTTTTGGGTGCCTTTTTGCAGGTACTTTCTGAACGTCGTTGAACCAATTACCAACTGCTCGAATGATTTGTTTTTTTACTCCCGACCGAAAAGTGTTGTTATAGTTTGCTCTGAAACTTTGAAATAGATTGAGATAATTTCATTTAAACTTGCAACAAAATACTATCTTTAATATATTGGTGACAAGCGCATAATTTGGATTCAAAGATCATACTATAAATATTTGCATGGTTCGACAGCTCCGTCAGTTTCGTACGGAATGAAATGATTTCATTAAGGTTGCTTCGATCTTGTGTCACATACCTCTCCCAACCATTCCAAACGGCAACTACTCCCAACGGCAACCACGGCAACCACTCCCAACGGCAACTACTACCAACGGCAACCACTCCCAACGGCAACTACTCCCAACGGCAACCACTCCCAACGGCAACCACAACCACTCCCAACGGCAACCTCTCCCAACCACTCCAAACGGCAACTACTCCCAACGGCAACCACGGCAACCACTCCCAACGGCAACCACTCCAAACGGCAACCACTCCCAACGGCAACCAATCCCAGCGGCAACCACTCACAACGGCAACTACTCCCAACGACAACTACTCCCAACGACAACAACTCCCAACGGCAACCACTCCCAACGGCAACTACTCCCAAAGGCAACCACTCCCAACGACAACCACTCCAAACGACAACTACTCCCAACGGCAACCACTCCCAACGGCAACCACTCCCAACGACAACCACTCCAAACGGCAACTACTCCCAACCACTCCAAACGGCAACTACTCCCAACGGCAACCACTCCCAACGGCAACCACTCCCAACGAAAACCACTCCCAACGGCAACGACAACCACTCCAAACGGCAACTACTCCCAACGGCAATTACTCCCAACGGCAACCACTCCCAACGGCAACCACTCCCAACGAAAACCACTCCCACCGGCAACCACTCCCAAAGACAACCACTCCCAACGAAAACCACTCCCAACGGCAACCACTCCCAACGGCAACTACTCCTAACGGCAACCACTCTCAACGACAACCACTCCCAACGGCAACCACCTCCCAACGGCAACCACTCCCAACGAAGAATGCTATATGTATATAGGAAACCCGGAGTGTAACATACAGACATAGCATGGTGATTATATTAGAAGCTTATGCATTGTAACTGGCAGATAAGGTGTTTAATTGCTGACATATTTGAGAGAAGTAAAACTTTTATATAATTATATAAAGCATGCATGTTTGTGTATACTATTAGTTATATAAATAAAAGTGTGTGTTATACTGTCCCACCTCAAATGAACATTTTCAAATACTTACTTCTAATTGGTTTTAGTTTTGTTTGTGTTTAAAATATTACTCCTATCAACGACCAATAAAATTGCTTGCTTACTATTTGATAATAAACGCAAATATTTTACGATCGTTAGTTCATGTCCAGGCCATGAATGATTATGCCTGATAAAAGGTATGTTTAACATAAGAAATACAGGATATAATAATTGTATTTCAGTTATTGGTAATATCCCAGTTGTCTTTTAATTAAAATAATCGGCAAAATTGTCTTTTATACATGTGTTTTTTGCAGAATGCCCGATAAAAAGAAAAAAATATTATTGCTTTAAAGTAAGAAATCCATGATAGTATAATTCTATTGCAGTTACTGGTGTTATCCTATGTTTTAAAAATGAAAACAGCTGAAAAACTTCTCTTTTATACATGCGTTTTATGCAGAATGCCTGATAAACGATTTAAAATAAGAAATACAGGATATACTAATTTAATTCCTTTAATGGTAATATCCCAGTTGTCTTTTAATTAAAATTGCTGGCAAAATTCTTTTTTAGATATTTTTTTTATGCATACATAAATCAGTTCCGAAGCAAAAAACAAAACAAATGTTATATAGCCAATTAATTACTATGTATCTGATCGTGATTGTGCATTATAGTGTACTAGTAGCATATACAAAGTGCGTTTACATACACGTATACATAAATAAAGCGGTTGTGCAGTAAAACAATAGTGTGGCACCGTGACATGTGACATCAGCAGACAATGCATGTTGAAATATAGTGAAACTTGACGATTTTGTTTGAAAAAACAGGGCGTATAATGCGGAAATAATTTTTTTATCATGGTTAACGATTTTAATGTAAAACAAAATATTTAAATGCAACTATTGTTTTCACTTCAATAATAAAGTATATTTAAATCTATAGAAAACGCTGCTAAATAAACATCAAAAATAATTGATAAGCTTATAAGGAAATAACGAACAAAAACTTCAAATTTTTAAAATTACATCATTGAAAAAAAGAGACAAACTTATAATTTCTGTAAAGCATGTAAATTAATTTCTTCTTTTCTGTTTTTTTTTTCGATATTTAATTTAAACAAAAGGTCCATGTCTATTACATTATGCATGATCGCTGCGACACCTGCCTAACACAAATAGCCTAACACAAATAGCCTAACACCTGTCCATTGGCATGTACTATCTTATTTAATTGCTAGACTTATTTTCCAGAGTATATATTTCATGGTGACACAGCCGTGCATCTATTTTACGTACCAGTCTCACTAACAACCACGTGGTCTGGGTGACTTGCATGGTCAAAGAACCCGTCCAATAAATCATTAACGGAATACTGCGGCTCTGTAAAAAGCCCGGTACTCCAAGTTAGAAATAATAAACAAACAGCTTCCTTATTATATTAGTATATATCTTAAACGTATTTTTATATTCATTAGAAACATTCATGGCACGAAGATAACATTTAAAACATATTAGACCACATTTACAAATATCTCAGTTTGCCCAAACCCGACCTTATTTTTTCAGATGACTAGGTTGGTAGGAAAATTATTTTTCAATGTATAAGTCGGATTAGTGTGTGAATTCTGTTTAAAATTTAACTTCTAGTTTGGACTTAAAACTACTTTTTTGCTTACTAAAGCTGAATCAATATACTGCTTATATGTTGCAAAGTCGAAACATAAGATTCCTATCTAAAACAATTGGTTAATTTTAGTATAAAATTGTGTCGTAGAGAGCATGCGGACCCAAACTCGCTTTTTACTTGGAAAAAGTCAATTCTTAAAATTATAGATACACGTATTAACTTTAATAATGCTAACCCCTCTTTACTTCCTCCGAGACCTAGGTTTTCCTTTCGTAATTTAAAATCGGGAATTCAGGAATTTCATAATAAATTTGTTTTAGTTCCTGCAGATAAAGCAGCTAATAATATAATTATTGTTTGACGCCTACATTACGTCAATGTTTTATCTCTGGAACGCGCCAGCACCAATTCGTATACTCCAGTAAATTCTACTGAGGATGATGTTGTTTCCGCACATATCATTCGGTGCACTACTTTCAAGGCTGGTGTAGACGATAAACTGCCCACTATGTACTGGATTTCTAAATTACATAAAAATCCGTATAAGACCCGCTTTATTTCGAATTCTGGTGCCTGCACCACAACAAACATCTCCAAACTTTTAACTTCTTGTCTTACTGCCGTTAAAGATCACGTTAAACTATATTGTGATAAAACTTATGAAAACTAGGGGATTAATTTATTTTGGTCTATAAAAAATTCAGGAGATGTCCTTGATAAAATGTTCAATAAACGTCAAGTTTCATCAATAAGCACTTATGACTTCTCTACACTATATACTACCTTACCACATCACCTTATTAAAGACAAGTTTATTGCGCTCATTCAAAAAACATTCGCTAGGGAAAATACTACATTTGTGGCCTGTAATAATATTAACACGTTTTTTACTAACGGCAGTTTAGATAATTATACTATGTGGACTTGCCATGAAGTTTGTGAAGCACTCATTTTCCTATTAGATAATATTTTCGTCAGGTATGGAACCACCGTTTATAGAAAAAAAATTGGTATCCCTATGGGTGCGAACTGTGCACCACTTGTCGCAGATTTGTTTTTATATTGCTATGAAAAAGATTTCATGTTGAGTCTTTCACCAGATATCCAGGCAGATGTTATTGAAGCCTTTAATGACAACTCTCGGTATCTGGATGACATATTGAACATTGACATCCATTTCTTTCCAACTATGGTTGATAATATTTATCCCAAAGAACTTCAGATTAACAAGGCTAATATTTCTGATAATAACGCTTCTTTTCTTGATTTAGATCTCTCTATTGAAAATGGTGAAATTATTAGCAAAATCTATGACAAAAGAGATGACTTTAATTTTGACATTGTTAATTATCCCCACTTAGATGGAGATGTTCCCCGAGCAACTTCTTATGGGGTCTATGTGTCTCAACTTCGTTTTTCAAGAGATTGTACTGAATTTGAGGACTTTATTATTCGTAATCTTTGTATAACAAAAAAGCTACTCCACCAGGGTTACCGTTACCATAAACTTCGTAAAAACTTTGCAAAATGTTATTATCGTAACCCTGATCTTCTTTCCAAATATAAAAGCAATTTAAGGACTCTTCTGCGACAAGGACTATCACAACCAGACTTCTATGGTGATGTGATTTACAAACTTCGTAAGATTCTTGGTCATGATCACTTTCATACTATCTTTGTTAAACTTGTTAAAAGGTTTATCAAAAGAGGTTATGACCCTATCATTTTGCAACGTACTGCATGCTTGGTGGTGGACCCTTTACAGTTCGCCACTACGCTTTCCTCTTTAATTGTACAATGACCGGACAGGCTGTGGACCCTATGATGACGCCTACCTAAAGCCCATTAGGACGGTGGCGTTTGATGTTGTCTTGTCGTTCCCTCATTGGTTTATTTTCTTGTTGCTCTGGCTTCTGCCAAGTCGTCGAGTACATTCATTATGGCTTTCTAGGCTTTTTTTTTTGTATTTATATATACACGAGCATCTAGGTGTTTTACTTATATTGCCTTTTAACGGTGCCTTGTTAGTCAGAGAATATTTCATGGCGGGGATTTCTTTATTTACACTGTCCCGTTTAATTGGGATGACAATAGGGTAAGTGTGAGGTTTGGTGCACCCTAGAACCTGGTTTAAACCCCTAGTGGCCCTTTTGGCCACTGACCGTTCCAAGGCGGAAGCCCTATTGTCAACCCTTTTGTGTTTATGATGTCGTTTGCATTTTTTGTTACTTTTGCCTTCTCGTTTGTCTGTATGCGTGTTTATTTTTGTGTTTTGTGGTTGACTGTCGTCATTGAATGCTACGTTCCCTGGCCGTTTTTTATATCTTTTTTTTTTTAATAAAGATGAAAAAGAAACACTGGTGTGTGTTTTCACTGTCAAAGGGCTATTCAAATTTGACCAGGTAGGGGAGAGAGAGGGCAATTTTAAAAAAATAAAATAATCACAGTTTTACTGGGGAAAAAAAGCTTAGAGTCGGGCTGATTTTTCTTGATCGGTTGCGTTCGGGAAAACAAACCTGATTTTAATTATGGCCTTACAAGATACATTTTCTTTCGTATTTTCAGCTGAAATGTCTAGTTAACCCTAACCCGCTAAACACGACTATAATAGCCTTTGTGTCCATTGTTAACCCAGATCGTTCTGCCAGTAACTCGCAGGCTGATCAGGGTTTACAATGTCCGGCTGCTGGTCAATCATTTTTCCAAAACAGCCATTTGTCACATAAATGGAATGGTCTTAATTCAAAGAAAGGACAGTCCATTATATATATATTTAGCGCGTTAAGGGTTAAATAACGTCTTTAGTAGTAGTAGTAGTAGTAGTAGTAGTAGTAGTAGTAGTATACAACCATATATGCATTTCTCTTTCAGTGAAGACGCAAACAAGTCGTTTTATATGCATGTACCCACATATAATCATATGTTTTGGATTGCAAATACTCCAATATGCAAAAACATCGTAAATTGGAACGCGTTTACTTCATTTTATCAACTTATGTACGCCCTGTTGAAGCTGAACTTCAACACTCGCTAACTTTAAATACCTGTGAGTTACATTAATGCATGCGGTATTAATAATAACAATCCCGCGTATTGCAGTACGCGTAACTTTGATTGCAATGATTAGCATTATCCGTTATATCTTAGTGCTCGTAATCTTAACACTGGATACCACGACCTTTACAGTTCACACTCTGTCTGTGCAACTTATATACAACAGAGATCTGAGCCACACTCTGTCTCTGCAACTTATATACAACAGAGATCTGAGCCAGACTCTGTCTCTGCAACTTATATACAACAGAGATCTGAGCCACACTCTGTCTCTGCAACTTATATACAACAGAGATCTGAGCCAGACTCTGTCTCTGCAACTTATATACAACAGAGATCTGAGCCACACTCTGTCTCTGCAACTTATATACAACAGAGATCTGAGCCAGACACTGTCTGTGCAACTTATATACAACAGAGATCTGAGCCACACTCTGTCTCTGCAACTTATATACAACAGAGATCTGAGCCAGACACTGTCTGTGCAACTTATATACAACAGAGATCTGAGCCAGACTCTGTCTGTGCAACTTATATACAACAGAGATCTGAGCCAGACTCTGTCTATGTAACTTATATACAACAGAGATCTGAGCCAGACACTGTCTATGCAACTTATATACAACAGAGATCTGAGCCAGACTCTGTCTCTGCAACTTATATACAACAGAGATCTGAGCCACAATTGTCTCTGCAACTTATATACAACAGAGATCTGAGCCACACTCTGTCTCTGCAACTTATATACAACAGAGATCTGAGCCAGACTCTGTCTCTGCAACTTATATACAACAGAGATCTGAGCCACACTCTGTCTCTGCAACTTATATACAACAGAGATCTGAGCCAGACTCTGTCTCTGCAACTTATATACAACAGAGATCTGAGCCAGACTCTGTCTCTGCAACTTATATACAACAGAGATCTGAGCCAGACTCTGTCTCTGCAACTTATATACAACAGAGATCTGAGCCAGACTCTGTCTCTGCAACTTATATACAACAGAGATCTGAGCCAGACTCTGTCTCTGCAACTTATATACAACAGAGATCTGAGCCAGACTCTGTCTCTGCAACTTATATACAACAGAGATCTGAGCCAGACACTGTCTGTGCAACTTATATACAACAGAGATCTGAGCCAGACTCTGTCTGTGCAACTTATATACAACAGAGATCTGAGCCAGACTCTGTCTATGCAACTTATATACAACAGAGATCTGAGCCAGACTCTGTCTATGCAACTTATATACAACAGAGATCTGAGCCAGACTCTGTCTATGCAACTTATATACAACAGAGATCTGAGCCAGACTCTGTCTATGCAACTTATATACAACAGAGATCTGAGCCACACTCTGTCTATGCAACTTATATACAACAGAGATCTGAGCCACACTCTGTCTATGCAACTTATATACAACAGAGATCTGAGCCAGACTCTGTCTATGCAACTTATATACAACAGAGATCTGAGCCAGACTATGTCTATGCAACTTATATACAACAGAGATCTGAGCCAGACTCTGTCTATGCAACTTATATACAACAGAGATCTGAGCCACACTCTGTCTATGCAACTTATATACAACAGAGATCTGAGCCACACTCTGTCTCTGCAACTTATATACAACAGAGATCTGAGCCAGACACTGTCTGTGCAACTTATATACAACAGAGATCTGAGCCAGACTATGTCTATGCAACTTATATACAACAGAGATCTGAGCCAGACTCTGTCTATGCAACTTATATACAACAGAGATCTGAGCCACACTCTGTCTATGCAACTTATATACAACAGAGATCTGAGCCACACTCTGTCTATGCAACTTATATACAACAGAGATCTGAGCCAGACTCTGTCTATGCAACTTATATACAACAGAGATCTGAGCCAGACTCTGTCTATGCAACTTATATACAACAGAGATCTGAGCCAGACTCTGTCTATGCAACTTATATACAACAGAGATCTGAGCCAGACTCTGTCAATGCAACTTATATACAACAGAGATCTGAGCCAGACACTGAGCAAAACTATAAAGTACCCATTTTTCTTTCCCTTATTTTCTGAACAACAAAATAGAAAATAATTAACGATATGTATGGACTAATTAGAAAGACCGCCACCCCTCACACGAAATGCAAACAAGAATGTTTTGAAAAATTCAGTAAACAAGATATAAACAAAATAGTTATCTCCCTTTTTCTTAAAAAAACAACAACATCAACTCTATAAAAATAACTTTGTACAAGACAATAAAATCACAAAAAACATAACACATCTTTTGTAGATAGCAGCTTTCGATTATCCACAACTATCAAATTACCTCCCTTTGAAATTTTGATATCATCCATAACAGATTATTTCTTGATAAATGTGAAACTGTTGTATCAGTTCTCAATGTTCTTACAAATATCAAAAACAAATGTTTTATTAAAACTCGCTCAAAACTGGAGTATGGATATAAGAGCATTAACAGTGGATACGTGTTATTTTTGCTCAGTATACAAGAGTGCTTACACCTACAAGACAATCACATCAACTCTCAAATACAAAGTTTGACCTATGAAAAACAGAGGATGGACTATCAATTGTGCTGTATCGATGCTTTGTCCATAATAATGTCTAACTGACTCCCATCTTTGATTAAATAAATTGTATTTTATAAAATGAGTAAAAAGTAACTTACTGGCCGGTTTGATTTCTTCAGGTACAAAGAATGAGAAGTCCTGTTTCAGAGTCAGTGGTGAGGGGACTTTCGATAATGCGTCCGTCTTTACAACCTCTGCTTTAGGAACAGCGGTGGTTGTATCAAGTACATTCTGCGGTTGACTCGGGGCTGTCGGCAGTGTTAAGTCCTGAACTGTGCCCGCTATACGAAACACAAGATAATGGACTTTTTACAATTTGTAATGTGTCTCTACAATATAATTATTGTGTTTTTTACTGTCTATTAACAATTTGAATGCTAATTATATAAATGAACTATTTCTATGTCTTGTTAGAGATACTTGATTCGTTTTTAAGCTTTTTAAATATAAACTTAACACATCTACAAAAGTGAAGCAATTATTGCTTTAGATATGAGTTGGTTGAAGCAATTATAATGCAAAACTCTTTGATGTCAACCGTTCGATGTTTTATTCGAAATTATATTATCGTTTCAGGTCAACAGATTAAAAGAAAATAAGGAACACTAAGCATGCATATAAAATAAGTATAAACATCGAAAAGAAAATGTAGTATTTACAAAACATAGTCCACCGAAATCACATAGTCCACCGAAATCACGCATCCAAAACAAACAGCAATTACAAGGACAAATAGAGCGAAGTATGGTCCACCACAATATAGACTTACAATACAGAATAACAAGGACAAATAGAGGAGCAAAGTATGATCCACCACAACATAGACTAACAATACAGAATAACAAGGACAAATAGAAGCAAAGTATGGTCCACCACAACATAGACTAACAATACAGAATAGAGCAAAGTATGGTCCACCACAACATAAACTTACAATACAGAATATAGCAAAGTATGGTCCACCACAACATAGACTAACAATACAGAATAGAGCAAAGTATGGTCCACCACAACATAAACTTACAATACAGAATATAGCAAAGTATGGTCCACCACAACATAGACTAACAATACAGAATAGAGCAAAGTATGGTCCACCACAACATAGACTAACAATACAGAATAGAGCAAAGTATGGTCCACCACAACATAAACTTACAATACAGAATATAGCAAAGTATGGTCCACCACAACATAGACTAACAATACAGAATAGAGCAAAGTATGGTCCATCACAACATAAACTTACAATACAGAATATAGCAAAGTATGGTCCACCACAACATAGACTAACAATACAGAATAGAGCAAAGTATGGTCCACCACAACATAGACTAACAATACAGAATAGAGCAAAGTATGGTCCACCACAACATAGACTTACAATACAGAATAGAGCAAAGTATGGTCCACCACAACATAGACTAACAATACAGAATAGAGCAAAGTATGGTCCACCACAACATAGACTAACAATACAGAATAGAGCAAAGTATGGTCCACCACAACATAGACTAACCATACAGAATAGAGCAAAGTATGGTCCACCACAACATAGACTAACAATACAGAATAGAGCAAAGTATGGTCCACCACAACATATACTAACATTACAGAATAGAGCAAAGTATGGTCCACCACAACACAGACTAACAATACAGAATAGAGCAAAGTATGGTCCACCACAACATAGACTAACAATACAGAATAGAGCAAAGTATGGTCCACCACAACATAGACTAACAATACAGAATAGAGCAAAGTATGGTCCACCACAACATAGACTTACAATACAGAATAGAGCAAAGTATGGTCCACCACAACATAGACTAACAATACAGAATAGAGCAAAGTATGGTCCACCACAACACAGACTAACAATACAGAATAGAGCAAAGTATGGTCCACCACAACATAGACTAACAATACAGAATAGAGCAAAGTATGGTCCACCACAACATAGACTAACAATACAGAATAACAAGGACAAATAGAAGCAAAGTATGGTCCACCACAACATAGACTAACAATACAGAATAGAGCAAAGTATGGTCCACCACAACATAGACTTATAATACAGAATAGAGCAAAGTATGGTCCACCACAACATAGACTTATAATACAGAATAGAGCAAAGTATGGTCCACCACAACATAGACTTACAATACAGAATAGAGCAAAGTATGGTCCACCACAACATAGACTAACAATACAGAATAGAGCAAAGTATGGTCCACCACAACATAGACTAACAATACAGAATAGAGCAAAGTATGGTCCACCACAACATAGACTAACAATACAGAATAGAGCAAAGTATGGTCCACCACAACATAGAATAACAATACAGAATAGAGCAAAGTATGGTCCACCACAACATAGACTAACAATACAGAATAGAGCAAAGTATGGTCCACCACAACATAGACTAACAATACAGAATAGAGCGAAGTATGGTCCACCACAACATAGACTAAAAATACAGAATAGAGCAAAGTATGGTCCACCACAACATAGACTAACAATACAGAATAACAAGGACAAATAGAGCAAAGTATGGTCCACCACAACATAGACTAACAATACAAAATAATGCAGAAAAAACAAAAATGATGATATTCAAAAGAGGTCGTCACTCACAATATAATGTCTACCTTTATAATAGCATAATAGAAGTTGTCACTTCTTTATAAGTATCTTGGCATTTTTTTCTTCAAAAATGGAAATTGGTTAAGAATGCAAAAGAGGTTGGCACAACATGCTTCATTCGCATTGCATAATTTATTTTCTATATTCAATCAAATAAACTTACCAATATCAAAAAAATGTAGACTTTTCGACACACTAGTTGCCTCTGTATTAAACAATAGCTCAGAAGTTTGGGGAATGCACGAGACTAAAGATATTGAAATTATCCATACGCAATTTTGTAGAAGAATTTTAGGGGTCAAGAAGTCTACCAAATCTCACAGGTTATACGGTGAATTAGGTCGTGTGCCACTCATTATAAAGAGAAAACGTAATATGCTCAGATATAGGTTAAAATATTACATCTTAATGAAAATATATATTTGCAAAATTTTGAAAAACGATGTTGATAATCATAATAATTATAACGGTTCCAACTGGGCATATCAAATTAAAGATATCCTTCACAACCTTGGATTTTCTGATGTTTGGTTATATCAATTTGAAGCAGATATTCCATTTGAATTAATAAAACAACGCTTGATTGACTCATATCATCAAAGTTGGTACTCAAATATCAATAACTCTTAACAGGTTAGAATCATACTGCCGCTATAAACACAGTTTTGATATGGACAAATATTTGAACCTATTAGATGATAATACATTCCGAATAGCACTGGGTTGATTTAGATTCTCCTCTCACAATTTAGCCATTGAAAATGGTAGATATCTTAATATCCCGTGAGAAGATAAGAAATGTATACATTGACCCAAAATATAGTAGAAAACGAATACCATATTTTGCTTGTATGTACAACATATATGCACTTAAGTCAGACATATTTTAAACCTTGCCTTTGCAGATGGCCCACGATAAACTTATTTGATGCGTTAATGTCTGACAACTCGAACAGAACAATTATAAACTTATCAAAATATGTTTATTATGCATTTAAACTTCGAAATGAAATGCAAGTTTAATTTTTTTTTACCACATTTCAACATGTTTTCCATTAAACTATTATGCTTCTCTGTAAACTTCAATGTAGATTTCATATGCCATGTTTTTTTGTTTGTTTTTCTTTCTTATTTTCTCACATTTTTGCTTTGATGTTCTCACTGTATTGTATATGTATTGTGTGGATGTACACGTTGTACTGAATGTTTAATGCTGAATAAAGTTTTTATATTATTATACACGAGGTTCGCGAATGTATTTTATGTGAATTTCGTTATTTACTTCTTATACAAGTGCACAACTAAGACAAAAAGACGAAATATATGAAAAAGAATATTACATTCATGTATGTTCATATGAAAACAGTTTGCTAGCTAAAGCTCGTAGGATGATAAAACATATGCAACTCGTTTCATGTCCATATGAAACGGTGCGAATGTAAGATTCTTTATATATTAAATCAATAAACTAAAGCGCCAACTTTAATTTTAGGCCCGTAGTTACATTGAGCCAATTGCCTCGGTAAAAAAATAGGAAGATGACAACAATTGAGGTTATTTGTTAAAAACGTCATGCTTAAAATAACAGAAGAAATCGCACGAAGAAATCGAAACTTTTCTGGGGCGGGTGGGTGATGGCATGCCCACGAACACCACTAGAAAGGGATTTGCCTCGGTTTAATTTCAGGGCTGGTTACGGGCCAGAATTTGGATTAAATGTGTGTGCTTGGACATCCTCTTTAGAAATTCAAATTAACATTTTAACCAATATAAGAGGTAACAATTTAAAATGCACTAAATACTGAAAAGGAAACGACAAACACAAACACGAGAGAAAAGTAGCGGACTCGGTTTTATGGAGACTGTTCATGAGAGGTAATATAAGGTACACTACCTCTTGCGTCCCCTAACCAAACACTAGTGTGAATGTCAATACATATGGAAAAGTTGAATTCATATATACATTTGAAATGGGTGAAAACCAAAATCAAATTACCTGGGAATGCTTCGAAAGCTGCATTTATATCACCGATTGGTTTGAAGTTTCCACCATTGACATCTGCAATAGTTTCGTCAACCTGTGCAAGTCCTGTTCTATCTAGCACATTACCAACTTCAACAAGGTTAAACTCGCTTTCGGAAGTTGGAATTTGGCCATCTTGTGTTTGAATTGTTTGATCGAAACCTGCGCTACTGCCAGCGTTTTGATTACTTGAATCAATTCGTATGGTACCATCATTTCCTTGTTGGTTATTTGAATTTCCAAATCTCGTATTAAAGGCGTTAGCGTTGAGGTCATTAGTTATACCTGTGTTAAACTGATTCTGAATTTGATTTTGTCCAAATGGAACTTGGAATTGTTGATTATTCGGCAACGGTTGGAATTGTAGATCTACGTTTTGATTGTCTGATTGACCGACTCCAGGTGTATTAAAAACTGGTCCAAATCCAAATCTCTGATTACCAAACTGAGGCTGTTGATTTTCAGAAGATTGACCTGGTTGAAACATACCGTCGTTCGTTTGTGAAGGGAACGTCGGAAACATATTACCGCTCTGTTGAAATCCTGCATTTTGGAACCGTCCCTGTGAGTTCTCTGTCTGCATACGTCGCTGCTCATTTGGGCCGAATCTTTGAATCCCGCTTGGGAACATTACTTCTTGTCCGTTTGGGTTGAATGGAGTCTGTGGGAGTTGTTGCTCGGTGGGAAATTGCATCGGACCCGAGAATCTTGGACCCTGCTGCCTGAATGTGGGTCCTTGTGCTACTTGGGAAGGGACAATCGCATTGGCTGAAACAGTAATATTTGAAAGATGCATGTTTATTTAAACACAACATTCATGGCTAAACCGTTCTAATTTTGAAAAACATAATGAAGATATACCATTAATACACCAAGACAGTGTTACGGAATACATGATTTGTAAACATATAATTTCATAGTACCATGTTTGAAAAACATATCATGCAGCTCCAGTTTGATCATTTTCAATAATATTAGAATCTTTCATGGGCATCCGGCGAAGATCGGAAATTCCAACACGAGGTATAATTGATTTATCCGAACCGAGGTTCCGATTAAAACAGTTATACCGTGGGGCTGGAATTTCCCTATCTGAAGCGGATACCCAATATTGCTTCTTTCTCTTGCATATCATTTACCGTTTGCGTATTGACGTCGCCAACTAGTAACATTTTGCATGATTCACACAATGACGTCATGCAACTGTAATTGTTGATATCAGCGCGCGACTTTTATCTTCCCCCATGTGTAAGATCAGACTTTCCATCATTCATGTAAAACGCGGATAACGGTATGCAAGAAAATACTTTTCCACAAAAAACACAAATTAGTTTGGGCCTTTTTCTCTATTGATAGACATAAGAACGCTGTGTTCGAAACTTATATGTGTGGTGTGTAACTGAGATTATACACATAATGATTAAGAAAGAGATGTGTAGACTCACGAGAAGCAGCCTGGGATGAAAACCCTGCCGAGCTGGAGAATGGGGAGTTCGAGTTTCCATTAGACGACGTGAATAACTGGGTGTTGACCGAGGTCATGCCTTGGTTCGCCATGGAATTGCCGTTCTGTATACCGCTCGTCATTCCCTGGTTGGGTACTGCAAATACACACACATTTTAATATAAATCGTTTAAAGACGCATTGGTCTTTAAGTGCATAGTGAGTCTCTCATTCATGGGAGAGAAATAAAATCGTTTATTATATACCTATCAGTGATTTATAAGGATTTCTCAGTGACATATTTCTAGTATCAGACAAAAGTGATATCGTCACACCAGTGACGATATCATTTTTCTATATCGTCACTGTCGGGACGATATCACTTTGAAGGAACTACTGTATTTAATAGTCCTGTAGATTGCTACTGCTTTCAACCAGCAAATAATGTTAACGGCTCATTTCAGAATCTGCCAAATGTATTCATACGCGAGGGGTGGGTGGGTGGGTGGGGTGGGGTGTTTGGGTTGGGGACAATTAAATATCCCTAAAAAATCGCTGATATGTATATAATAATTTTTTTTTAACCGAATTACGTGTTCGCGTGACATAATTTTCGTATCATACTGAGACTGTTGATTATTCTCTATTTACTTTTATATGATGTATATCAAATTGATATCATATTGTAAGCAGCTTGAATTACCGGAAATAGGTGTCTGTTAACTGAAATAGGTGTCTGTTAACTGAAATAGGTGTCTGTTAACTGAAATATTTACATGTATTTATATAATGACCGTTTTTCAATTTGCGATTACTGACTTTGTTGAACAGCTACGACATTTAAAACTAAATACGATTGTAATAAAAGTGTTGACGTTGCGGAAAAATGAATAGAATACGCACTTGCTGGAATCGTTGGAATAGCTGGCACTTGTGGGAATCCTGAATGAAAATTAGACATATTTAATCAGTATTACCCCGTAAAGCCATACAAGGAAAAATGGATACAACACGTTTTCGACCATAATATCCTCTCTTCAAAATCGTATGATATCACGGCATTTAAATATGACAGTAATCGAATGGAGAGGTTTGTATAGTATTTTATGTATACAATCTGCAAACATAGCATATATCTGACTCATAATAACATATAAAGTATCATATTGTTATATTTAGTTCATATTACCCGCCCTCTATGAAAATAGATCTGACTACGGTGTTCCGTTAAGCCCTTCGTAATATCGCTATATAAACCTGTAACTGCGATAGTATACAATAAAACGATGGTGATGGTGATGGTGGTTGGTACGATGGTGATGGTGATGGTGGTTGGTACGATGGTGATGGTGATGGTGGTTGGTACGATGGTGATGGTGATGGTGGTTGGTACGATGGTGATGGTGATGGTGGTTGGTACGATGGTGATGGTGATGGTGATGGTGATGGTGATGGTGATAGTGGTTGGTACGATGGTGATGGTGATGGTGGTTGGTACGATGGTGATGGTGATGGTGGTTGGTACGATGGTGATGGTGATGGTGATGGTGATAGTGGTTGGTACGATGGTGATGGTGATGGTGATGGTGATGGTGATGGTGATGGTGATAGTGGTTGGTACGATGGTGATGGTGATGGTGGTTTGTACGATGGTGATGGGGATGGTGGTTTGTACGATGGTGATGGGGATGGTGATGGTGATGGTGGTTCGTACGATGGTGATGGTGATGGTGGTTGGTACGATGGTGATGATGATGGTGGTTGGTACGATGGTGAGGGTGTTGGTGGTTGGTACGATGGTGATGGTGATGGTGGTTGGTACGATGGTGATGGGGATGGTGATGGTGATGGTGACAGTGGTTGGTACGATGGTGGTGGTGGTTGGTACGATGGTGATGGTGATGGTGGTTGGTACGATGGTGATGGTGATGGTGGTTGTGATGGTGATGGTGATGGTGATGGTGATGGTGGTTGTGATGGTGATGGTGATGGTGATGGTGGTTGTGATGGTGATGGTGATGGTGATGGTGATGGTGATGGTGATGGTAATGGTGATAGTGGTTGGTACGATGGTGATGGTGATAGTGGATGGTGCGATGGTGATGGTGATGGTGGTTGCACACATTCAACATTTTCACACATTCAACATTTTTTCAAATCTACTTGCGAGTTACATCAAAATATGAACATACTTTCCAAAAATGTTTACTTAAAGCCCCAATTCCAACCAGTTTTTTTGCTACGAACATTGAAAGTCCAAAAAGAGCGAACATCACCGAGGTCGGAAGTTTACAATATTTTTTTTTCAATTTTGTTTATCTCTAGAATTTTGAGTAGGATTGTTTTTGGTGTACAGTTTTTCATTATTTGATGTTTTCAGATTTTTTCTCATTTTTTTTTTTTCATTTTTTTTTTTTTTCATTTTTTTTCCAGTTCTAACACGTTCTTGAACCTGTGGGTGGTTGGTACGATGGTGATGGTGATGTTGGTTGGTACGATGGTGATGGAGATAATTGTTGGTACGATGGTGATGGTGATAGTGGATGGTACGATGGTGATGGTGATATTGGTTGGTACGATGGTGAAGGTGATGGTGGTTGGTACGATGGTGAAGGTGATGGTGGATGTACGGTACGATGGTGAGGTGATAGTGGTTGGTACGATGGTGAAGGTGATGGTGGTTGGTACGATGGTATATGTATTGTCATATAACTTTGTTATAACACCAGCATGTAACGTTTTATATAGCTTTTAATTCATTCTTCCAGTTTGCACTTTATATAGTTTACATGTTTATTTACCGTTCATGACTTACCGTTTTTGAGGTACGACACTACGCTGGCAATAACGTGATATTATATTGCGCAATCACCACCTTAGTATCGAAGTATAATGCTATCACCATCGTACCATCGATCCACCATCACCATCGTACCAACCACTATCACCATCACCATCGTACCAACCACTATCACCATCACCATCACCATCACCATCGTACCAACCACTATCACCATCACCATTGTACCCATTGGTACGATGGTGATGGTGGATCGATGGTACGATGGTGATGGTGATAGTGGTTGGTACGATGGTGATGGTGATAGTGGTTGGTACGATGGTGATGGTGATAGTGGTTGGTACGATGGTGATGGTGATAGTGGATGGTACGATGGTGATGGTGAAAATGGTTGGTACGATGGTGATGGTGGATCGATGGTACGATGGTGATGGTGATAGTGGTTGGTACGATGGTGATGGTGATAGTGGTTGGTACGATGGTGATGGTGAAAATGGTTGGCACGATGGTGATGGTGGATCGATGGTACGATGGTGATAGTGGTTGGTACGATGGTGATAGTGATAGTGGTTGATACGATGGGGATGTTGGATCGATGGTACGATGGTGATAGTGGTTGGTACGATGGTGATGGTGATAGTGGTTGGTACGATGGTGATGGTGGATCGATGGTACGATGGTGATGGTGATAGTGGTTGGTACGATGGTGATGGTGATAGTGGTTGGTACGATGGTGATGGTGAAAATGGTTGGCACGATGGTGATGGTGGATCGATGGTACGATGGTGATAGTGGTTGGTACGATGGTGATAGTGGTTGGTACGATGGTGATGGTGGATCGATGGTACGATGGTGATGGTGATAGTGGTTGGTACGATGGTGATAGTGATAGTGGTTGATACGATGGGGATGTTGGATCGATGGTACGATGGTGATAGTGGTTGGTACGATGGTGATGGTGATAGTGGTTGGTACCATGGTGATGGTGGATCGATGGTACGATGGTGATAGTGGTTGGTACGATGGTGATAGTGGATGGTACGATGGTGATGATGATAGTGGTTGGTACCATGGTGATGGTGGATCGATGGTACGATGGTGACAGTGGTTGGTACGATGGTGATGGTGTATCGATGGTACGATGGTGATAGTGGTTGGTACGATGGTGATGGTGATAGTGGTTGGTACGATGGTGATGGTGGATCGATGGTACGATGGTGATGGTGATAGTGGATGGTACGATGGTGATGGTGATAGTGGTTGGTACGATGGTTGGTACGATGGTGATGGTGGATCGATGGTACGATGGTAATGGTGATAGTGGATGGTACGATGGTGATGGTGATAGTGGTTGGTACGATGGTGATGGTGATAGTGGTTGGTACGATGTTGATGGTGATAGTGGTTGGTACGATGGTTGGTACGGTGGTGATGGTGATAGTGGTTGGTACGGTGGTGATGGTGATAGTGGTTGGTACGATGGTGATGGTGATAGTGGTTGGTACGGTGGTGATGGTGATAGTGGTTGGTACGATGGTGATGGTGATAGTGGTTGGTACGATGGTGATGGGGATAGTGGTTGGTACAATGGTGATGGTGATAGTGGTTGGTACGATGGTTGGTACGATGGTGATGGTGATAGTGGTTGGTACGGTGGTGATGGTGATAGTGGTTGGTACGATGGTGATGGTGATAGTGGTTGGTACGGTGGTGATGGTGATAGTGGTTGGTACGATGGTGATGGTGAAAATGGTTGGCACGATGGTGATGGTGGATCGATGGTACGATGGTGATAGTGGTTGGTACGATGGTGATAGTGATAGTGGTTGATACGATGGGGATGTTGGATCGATGGTACGATGGTGATAGTGGTTGGTACGATGGTGATGGTGATAGTGGTTGGTACGATGGTGATGGTGGATCGATGGTACGATGGTGATGGTGATAGTGGTTGGTACGATGGTGATGGTGATAGTGGTTGGTACGATGGTGATGGTGAAAATGGTTGGCACGATGGTGATGGTGGATCGATGGTACGATGGTGATAGTGGTTGGTACGATGGTGATAGTGGTTGGTACGATGGTGATGGTGGATCGATGGTACGATGGTGATGGTGATAGTGGTTGGTACGATGGTGATAGTGGTTGGTACGATGGTGATAGTGATAGTGGTTGATACGATGGGGATGTTGGATCGATGGTACGATGGTGATAGTGGTTGGTACGATGGTGATGGTGATAGTGGTTGGTACCATGGTGATGGTGGATCGATGGTACGATGGTGATAGTGGTTGGTACGATGGTGATAGTGGATGGTACGATGGTGATGATGATAGTGGTTGGTACCATGGTGATGGTGGATCGATGGTACGATGGTGACAGTGGTTGGTACGATGGTGATGGTGTATCGATGGTACGATGGTGATAGTGGTTGGTACGATGGTGATGGTGATAGTGGTTGGTACGATGGTGATGGTGGATCGATGGTACGATGGTGATGGTGATAGTGGATGGTACGATGGTGATGGTGATAGTGGTTGGTACGATGGTTGGTACGATGGTGATGGTGGATCGATGGTACGATGGTAATGGTGATAGTGGATGGTACGATGGTGATGGTGATAGTGGTTGGTACGATGGTGATGGTGATAGTGGTTGGTACGATGTTGATGGTGATAGTGGTTGGTACGATGGTTGGTACGGTGGTGATGGTGATAGTGGTTGGTACGGTGGTGATGGTGATAGTGGTTGGTACGATGGTGATGGTGATAGTGGTTGGTACGGTGGTGATGGTGATAGTGGTTGGTACGATGGTGATGGTGATAGTGGTTGGTACGATGGTGATGGGGATAGTGGTTGGTACAATGGTGATGGTGATAGTGGTTGGTACGATGGTTGGTACGATGGTGATGGTGATAGTGGTTGGTACGGTGGTGATGGTGATAGTGGTTGGTACGATGGTGATGGTGATAGTGGTTGGTACGGTGGTGATGGTGATAGTGGTTGGTACGATGGTGATGGTGATAGTGGTTGGTACGATGGTGATGGGGATAGTGGTTGGTACAATGGTGATGGTGATAGTGGTTGGTACGATGGTGATGGTGATGGTGATGGTGATAGTGGTTGGTACGATGGTATTGGTGGATCGATGGTACGATGGTGATAGCATTATACTTCGATACTAAGATGGTGATTGCGCAATATAATATCGCGTTATTGCCAGCGTAGTGTCGTACCTCAAATACGGTAAGTCATGAACGGTAAATAAACATGTAAACTATATAAAGTGCAAACTGGAAGAATGGATTAAAAGTTATATAAAACGTTACATGCTGGTGTTATAACAAAGTTATATGACAATACAAACAACAACGTAATACAGCAATGTATATATCACTGTATCCCTCCACCGGCTGATTGGCACTTCCTCTGGTAAGACATCAACTAACGACTGGCAATCGAAAATTAGAATGACATAGATTTGGAGAACAAAAGTGAGCTTGTTGTTTGTTCCGAGAAATTCATCCAATGGAATAATTTAAACTCGGCCTACTTTATGAAATTATTCTCAACCTGGAAAAGTTGTTTTAAAATAATCATATATATATGAACATGAGACAAACAATTTTTAAAATTGTCTTACTCGCCTCCTACCTGTTAGGAGAACAACACAAATTGTTCACATGCAAAAAGTTGTACCTCACACCGCATTATGTTAGTTGTAGTTTCACCTCTTTGTCTCGTTATAGATATATGCCTAGCGCGTGCGTGTCTATTTGCAAAAGCAATGCTGGGAGGGATACCAACGGGAGGAGGTCGTCTTTGGCGTCGCTGTTCATTCATTGTACTAAACGATTCAGGACGCATTGTTCTTAGACCCGTGCTCGCTCTTGGGTTGCAATATTGACGCCAAATTGATCTCGTCTTTGTAGCCTATGTGATATAGGATCTGCATCGGTACGTCTCTGTAAAAGTGTCGCTGCTGCAAGCGAAGCACGCTGAGCTGCAAGTAAAGCTAGTAAAATGTGCAGGCAGCGTGCAAATAATATTGACTATAATGTTACAAGACGCAGTGTCTGGTACATGCGCAGTGAAGAAGTATACCAACGTATGTCTGTGTAATAAACGGTATTTTTTCTCTTGCCTTTCTAATTAATGACATCGCCTGCTTCTAGATGATTATTAATGAGCACACTACTGATATAATGCGTAAGCACGGCTAAAGGTTAATGACCAGTTGTTCTATGCATGCGTTTAATATATGATGTATACTACTACTATACGATGTTTACTGATACTACTGATTTTTACTGCCACATGTATACTGCTACCTATTATGTTTCGATGAGATATTCTTTCGATGAACATGAGCTGAAAATGATTTTATATGAACGAATGATTCAATCATTCCTTGGATTGATATAAAAATATTTGGTTACAAATGAAAATAAATTCATCAAACTGTTACCTTGGTTACCCTGTTGACCCATCATCATGTTCCCTTGTCCTAACATACCGGTATTTCCTGTGAAAGGAAAAACACACACATAAAACAGGCATGGCTTACATATTCCACCTTCTAATTCTCACCTAGAGCATGCCATTTAAACGCCAATATTTACAAAACTACAGACGAGAATATTTCAACAAATTGTGGCAAGTTATGAACGACTGACAGTGAATATTATAATCATATTAAAGGATACTATCACGTTATGAATGGTGTATACAATGTATAGAGGATATTACATCAGTGTTGCTTTCATAAACACATACTATTGTTAAATCATATTATACTAAAAATACGAAACTTAATGCTGCATATGTTTCATTCGAAACGAACACGTTATTGTTCGAATGCAATATTCGTCAACTATTGTTTTGGGCGTGTGTTTCAGCCAAAGGTTTTCAGCATTAACATGAGCAATTTTAATAATACGTTCATTTATCATATATCATTATAACTGGCATTTTTCAGTTAGCCTTTATATCTCGCTGTACAATTTCAGAATATCTTAATTAACATTAAAACCATTTTTAGATAAAAATTCTAAATCAAATAAATTCAAATTGATGATGCAGCAGAATTGTGCATTGAAAATGCCCTATCAAATGCCCTATCAAAAACAACTTTGAACCTGCCATTTTTATTTCTCAACCGATTTTGAAAAGTAAGATAGTTTTATTTACCACTAAAATGTATGTTTTACTGATATTTTACGGATATTCATCTAGTTACAAACTAGTTGAGTTTTGTCTTAAAAGTCTACAAAACCTTTGGCTGAAACACACGCTAATGGTAGTATATATTTATTTCCTCCAATAGGAGAGTAGACAAAATACAATCAAAATATATACCGGCGTATCAACACAGAGCTGTCATACATACAACAAACATGACTAGGTATGAAAGCAATAATTATTTTCCCCATAGACACCACTGTTAAAGTGTCACATATTAATGATTTGCTGCAAATTCAACTCAAGTATGGATAATGCAGCAGTGTAATGTTCATATAGAAAACTATTTTTCCACTTTAAAAATCACCAGGAAACGTGGGGTCACAAGACATGTAAGAAAGTTCTTGTTTGTTTACTAAAAGGTCAATGGTACAGCTGTTTTTATTGATCGACTGTTTTCATTGCTCACAAAGTGTAAGCATAGAGTCGAAATTTCGAAAATGTTCATCAGTGATCCAGTAAAACTTATTAATACGCTTCTTATACATATAACCACAAAATCGAATAGAAATGGGCAGTTTTCCCCTACTTATAATGCCCATTTTCATCGAAATAGGAGGGATTACTTTTTATTATAGGAACTACATTCGATACACCTCGGAGGTTTACATGTAATTGGTGGTGGTAAACCTTTAAGATTGAGTACCTTACATATTACTAAGTCAAAATGTAAACAAATGGCATAAAACGGGCATACATACAACAAACATGAATTTCAATCATATGTAAGCATATGAGATTTGTTTTTATAATTACATGTGTCCATTGCAGACTCAAAAGACAATGTTACAAAATGTGTTATTAATTATGAGCCTCTTTTGGTTAAACGTTACTATTGACAAATATAATTACGTTTGATACTCAAACCAATTGAGACAAATGACATTTGGAAGTAATAGTTTATCGCATGTGTATGTCCCTTGCCGAAACGAAACACAACATTATATGTACATATAGTTTCGTAAACGATTACCACATGTTCATATAAATTACATTATATGTTTGTTTAAAAAAATACATGGTTTATATCCATATAAATCAATTCCCGTCACCAGAGTTGTACCATCACCAGTTAAATAATTATCTTATAATCGGTCTAGTAACATATCAAGCCAGATCTACACCCTTAACATTTCTTTAAACAAGAACCAACAGCAGTTGGTTGGTCTAGTTACTGGTCGTTATCTACATGTCGTACGCCCAAAAGCTGAAGTAGACCCCTTCCAAACGTTTAGCTTCCTGTCTATGCATCATTCTGGCTAAAAACAATCATCTAAATTAATCTAGATCTTTACTGTATTCGTTAGATCAACTAATATATGTCGTTAGATCAACTAATATATGTGCATGCCACTTGATAAGCTTCTAGTTCTAGGCTCTACATTTCACTGTGCATTCCTCATGTTGTGTCGCGCATCACGTTACTCCAGTTTCAATGACTAAACTATTACTAAATATGTGTAACTCATTTGTTTCCTAATCATCCATTTTCCTCCATGCATTTAATTTGCTTGCATTCATATATGTTCCAACGACGTTTCTATGCAATATTACTAAGTATATTATAACTAATTCTAACTATAGGCATATTGTTTCTATCCTTTCTAACCATCACAATTTCTAGCTGTTAAATCAGCTATATATGTGGCTTTATCTTTCCAATATATGTGTACGTCTATTCCACTACATGGTGGCTACGATGCAGTAACGCCCGTACCTGCTGGTAACGAATTTTGTTGTCCAGTGCCGGATGTTGAAATGCCATTTTGTTGACCAATTGTGTCCGCTGTTGTTCCTGGGAATCCTGCCTGCCCTTGTGTTACAAAGGCATTTGGAAATCCACGAAATCCTCCTGCTGTCATTCCGTTTTGGCCTGTAAACCCTGCTTGCCCTTCTGTTGTGAAGGACGTTTGAAGTCCAGGGAATACCCCAGTTGCCATTGGGTTTTGAAGCCCGGTGGTCCCGAGCGTTATCTCATCACCATTTAGTCCATTTCCCATACTAAGAGAACTTAGGTCGAATCTGTTGAGGCCTCCAGGTGTGTTCATAGCTAGTCCTAACTGACTGTTGATTCCAGTTGCGAAAGGATTTCCAAGAAACGGGTTCCCAGCTAAACCACTAAGCGACCCAAGAAACGGGTTTAAGCCTAAACATAGTAATGCAAATATAATTTAAAAAATAATAATAAGATATTGTGTGTTTCACCAGCACCACAAACATATTTTTATTTAAAGATCAAGCCTTTTTCCCAATAGTACACGATGAATTTTCTGAGGGTGAATGTGCTGTACTGTTGGTTTTATACCGGTTGACCGTAACACTACTTTGTTGACCTCTTTCAAACAGAGACATAAGAACGATACAATTTGACGTCAACTTTGATTACTTTGTCACAACCATGTGATATCTTTGATCATTAATTAATTTTAATTTTATTTAAATGTATTTGTCAGTCAAACTGACGAAACCGATGAACCACGCTATGGACGGGTTAACCTGCCATTACAGAATGTCAGTTGTTCAACGGTGACAATTCGTGTATAACGGCTATGTTCAAACTATACAACATGAACCATTAAACAACTGCCATACCGTCACAAAATTAAAAATTTCAATACAGCCAACCATTTATTATATATATTTACATGTTTAAGGAAGAAAATAACATTTATAAAGATATATTTGTGATACAAGGGAAATGTTTTGCCACAATTAACACCTGAAAAATATACTTTCGAATAAATGTCACATTTACAGACGTTTTATGAACCTTTTTATCATCTTTACAGGTTAACATGATATTGTACGCAGTGATTTGATTGGTATTCATAAGTGCACAAATACATATCGACTTGTGTTTATGTTCAAACTAGCTGGTATAGTGAGTTTACATGGTGACACATTTATAGATAAAGAAGTTAAGTTATTATTTATATTCCATCCAAACAAGGTTTTTCCTCATAGAATTGAGTAATCAGAGATTATGCAGCTTTTAAGGTTTTTATTATTGATGTTTTTGCTAAGCATTGAACATATTGGGGAGTAAGGCAGGGGGATCTCAATAGCATGTCGCACTAAGAAAGTAAGACCCAACCCCAAAAATGCAGATGCAACACGTGATATGCAAAAAACAAATGTGCAGATAAAAATGGTAAAATAAGAAACGAAACAAACATTATTATAATAAAGACATATTGTGTTGGGTATACATGTGCCACCAGTACCAATCGTAGCAGCACATCTTTGATTACTGAAATGGCTGAAAAATGTTTCCGTATATATGCTGTGCACGTTAGATAAAACAAAGGACTACTTTATTGTACATTTATAGCGCTAGCTTTGGAGTGTTCAATTCTAGAGGTTTAATGTTTCCCCTAATGCGGATTGGCGGCGATGCTTTAAAATGTTCTACTTTCACTTTGCATTTTCCGGATTTAATTTTTTTAGAATGTTATTTGTTTAAAAAGAAACAACAGTTTATTACATCGATAATAAATTGTATAAAAAAAGAAAGAAAAAAGAGAAAATCTAGAAAAGGAACTGAAGCAATGAAATTAATGCGTGAGAACTGCAATACCTGTTTCTTTTTATTTGTAATAACTTGTTTCAGTTCCTTTGCAACATTAAAATTGACTTGTCGTTTTGTTATTTCATTTTGAAAATTTAGCGCCTGGGAAATGCCTTTTTACGTAGTTTTGCGCGCTTAAAATGTCCCTTTCCAGGGAGCACCCTGCCGTTTTCAAATCCTGGAGGAAACACTAGTGTTAAATTCTGCGCTGTGCGACATTGTATAAGGTGTATTCCGGCCCCATTACACTTAACTAAACATATTTCAATAAAACATATTTTCCATGAAGGAAATGTTAAAAGCAAACAAAATACAAAATAGTATTAAATTCAGACAAATCAGGTATTGTAAACTAAACAACTAAATAACTGAATGTTAAGTCAACATACCCATTCGTTGTCGTTGAAACATAGCCATACGTCCGGCAACTATGAATAAGAAGAGAATGTCATATTGGTAGGATAAAA
The DNA here is from genome assembly GCA_037043455.1 of Cyrtodaria siliqua. Lineage (NCBI taxonomy): Eukaryota > Metazoa > Mollusca > Bivalvia > Adapedonta > Hiatellidae > Cyrtodaria > Cyrtodaria siliqua. The sequence continues at coordinate 87,803 of JAWPHD010007391.1, forward strand.
AAACTAACATACTTAATTATTTCATTATAATTTCTTAAATATTGCATTGTATATTCTAAAATTGTATTTCATCTGACTGCAAAGCGTCAATTGAATTCAAATAAATGAACCTTTAACTGGTTACTTATTCTGTATCACCATACACAAGTAATCTAGGGTTTTAAAAATGTGTTTCGGAATTTAACAGAGTTTAAACTATCATATCCTTACCTCCTGGTGGCAGAGGTCCTGCAAATGAAAATACATTTTATTAGCAAACCCGTCATTAATTTGTATGCTAGTAATACACAGCGTATACATATTCTAGGTGTAATGTAAAAACCGACCTCAATCGGGAATCAAACGGAGGGTCTCTAGCTTTCTAGGACAACACTGCACCTATTCCAAGATCACGAAATCAACATATTGTTTACAAAGACATGTATGATCCATATTCGGGAGCAGTTATTTTGAATAGTAGTGAATGAATTTAAGCTTATGCCGGTACTAGGAGGCGTCAGAGGTGTTGTACTGCCGGTACTAGGAGGCGTCAGAGGTGTTGTACTGCCGGTACTAGGAGGCGTGAGATGTGTTGTAGCCAGTAGTAGGAGGCGTGAGAGGTGTTGTAGCCGGTAGTAGGAGGCGTCGGAGGTGTTGTAGCCGATATTAGGAGGCGTGAGGACGTGTTTTAAAGCCGTTACTAGGAGGCGTGAGGAGGTGTTTTAAAGCCGTTACTAGGAGGCGTAAGGAGGTGTTGTAAAGCCGTTACTAGGAGGCGTAAGAGGTGTTGTAAAGCCGGTACTAGGAGGCTTGAGAGGTGTTGTAGCCGGTACTAGGAGGCGTCAGATGTGTTGTACTGCCGGTACCAGTAGGCGTGAGAGGTGTTGTAGCCGGTACTAGGAAGCGTGAGAGGTGTTGTAGTCGGTATTGGGAGGCGTCAGAGGTGTTGTAATGCCGGTACTAGGAGGCGTGAGAGGTGTTGTAGCCGGTATTAGGAGGCGTAAGAGGTGTTGTAAAGCCGGTACTAGGAGGCGTGATGACGTGTTGTAAAGCCGTTACTAGGAGGCGTGAGAGGTGTTGTAGCCGGTACTAGGAGGCGTAAGAGGTGTTGTAAAGCCGGTAATAGAAGGCTTGAGAGGTGTTGTAGCCGGTACTAGGAGGCGTGAGAGGTGTTGTAGCCGGTATCACTAGCGGATCCAGGGGGGGGGGGGGGCGCACCCGGCGCGCGCCCCCCCTAAAAATTCCGGATCATACATGTATGTCCATTTTACTGTAGATAAAATATCAAATACGTCCTCAGTATAAAAAAAATTCTCGCTCGCTTCGCTCGCTCGACGCATCATGGCTAATTAGTGGTTTAATTAACACATTAAATCCTTTTATTTGAAAACGGACTTTTTTATTCATACATGTATGACCATGTTACTGTAGATAATATATCAAACAATTTCGTTGCACGCCATCAGTATAAAAAAAATTCTCGCTCGCTCGACGCATAATGGCTAATGAGTGGTTTAATTAACACATTGTTAAATTATTTTATTTGAAAACGGACTTTTGTTATTCATACGTGTATGCCCATGTTACTGTAGATAAAACATCAAACAATTTAGATGCACGCCCTCAGTATAATGTTTTTTCTCGCTCGCTCGACGCATAATGGCTAATAAGTGGTTTAATTAACACATTGTTAAATCCTTTTATTTGAAAACGGACTTTTTTACCCTATAAATGCACTACCGCAAACGTTTTATGAGGCTAAAGACGGACCCGAAAATTGACCAAAATATTACGCCCCCCCTAAGCTGAAATCCTGGATCCGCCCCTGGGTATTAGGAGGCGTCTGAGGTGTTGTAGCCGGTACTAGGAAGCGCCAGAGGTGTTGTAGCCGGTATTAGGAGGAGTGAGAAGTGTTGTAATGCCGGTACTAGGAGGCGTCAGAGGTGTTGTAGCCGGTACTAGGAGGCGTGAGAGGTGTTGTAACCGGTACTAGGAGGCGTGAGAGGTGTTGTAGCCGGTAATAGGAGGCGTCAGAGGTGTTGTAGCCGGTATTAGGAGGCGTGAGAGGTGTTGTAGCCGGTACTAGGAGGCGTGAGAGGTGTTGTAGCCGGTATTAGGAGGCGTCAGAGGTGTTGTAGCCGGTACTAGGAAGCGTCAGAGGTGTTGTAGCCGGCATTAGGAGGCGTGAGAGGTGTTGTAATGCCGGTACTAGGAGGCGTCAGAGGTGTTGTAGCCGGTACTAGGAGGCGTGAGAGGTGTTGTAGCCGGTATTAGGAAGCGTCAGAGGTGTTGTAATGCCAGTACTACTTAGCGTCAGAGGTGTTATAATGCCGGTACTAGGAGGCATGAGAGATGTTGTAAAAAATACTACCTCTCATGAACAGACTCAATAAAACCGAGTCTCTACTTTTCTCTCTTGTTTGTGTTTGTTGTTTCTAAAGGAGCCTCTTTTCAGTATTTATATTATTTTAAATACTGAAACAAACTTCTTTCGTAAAAATTATATAAAATTATTTAAAAGGTCCCAATGAAGGCAATTTTAAATGTTCGTAGCATGTGTATTTATTCTATCATAAGGATACCTAATTAACTCAATATCTATATTAATATGATTTATTTAAAAGCTATTTTTTCTTTTTCTATATGATCTTTGTTTACGAGGAGCGGATGTCTGTGTATCGAGTGTTAATAATTTGCAGCACATTTTAAAATCATATGAATAATATGATTCTACGTAAATTTCAGTATATTGATTTTTTTTGTTCATTTCCTTTTTATGTGTAAACAGAGGGCCTCATGGAAAATTATTATTGTTTAACCACGTGGTTTTGGTTGACTGTAGTCCTTGATTGCTACATTTCCTGTTCGACTTTTATATCTACTTTTAGTGTGCAAACTCTCAATAAATAAATTCGACTATTATTTAATATTATAAATTAAACACATTTAATTACAAAATATTACATATAGCATTTTAAAAGGCCTAAAGGACATAAACATGCTATTTTGCTTCAACAAGTTGATAAATGCATCTTTATGATTCTATAAAATATTGATAAGGGTGATCCTTTGGAAGGAAGAAACACAACCAAGAGAATAAAGTAGCAACTCGGTTTGTTTTGTGAAAGCTGCATATCCTGTTCGACGTTTATACTTATTTTTATTGAGTCTGTTCATGAGAGGTAATGCAAGAAGCGACACTGGTCTAATGGTGTTATATATGGTTTTGAACTTTTTTTATTGTTCTGTATTTAGAAAGAGTGACAAATTATATGTGTCATATACACGAAAATAATTCAATGTTGTGATATTTTGTGTACAAATGTAATTTGAGTAATATAATGGTTGTAAAACTGTCGAATTATTGTCGCTGTGACACCATTGTGTTACTCATAAAAATTTAACACACGAAAGGTCACACATCTGAAAGGTTTAACCATCACCCAAGGAGTATTGTTGTTAAATTCCACCTAAGTCTATTAAACAGTTTTAGAAATAAAGATGTTTTAATTTATATTATTATCTTTTAAATATATAACATATGTAAACCTTTCCTCGAGGTGGAAACCATTATATAAATAAGATGACATTAATTTGCCTACATAACAATATACAAATTGTTCTGCCTAAATCCTCCAAAAACCGGTAGCACTTGATGTTTGTCTTAAATATTGTCTTGTCGTACCCTTAATGGTTTGTTCTTTTGTTGCTATGGCTTCTGCCAAGTCAATGAGTACTTACTTATGAGCTTTCTAGGCTTGTGTTTATTTATATTCATATATACATGATCATCTATGTAATACTTACATTGCATATTAATGCTAACTTGTTTGTTAGCGAATAGAACCTGGCGGGAATATCTTTATTTACACTGTCCCGTTTTATGGGGATGACAATAGGGTAGTGTGCGGTTTTGTGATGTCATATATTTTATTCGTCCTTGTAATTATTGTTTGTTTCTGTGTTTTTGGTTGACTGTGGTTCTTGAATTCTATATTTCCTGTTTACTTTTTTTTCCCGTCGCAGTCGGAACCATTACATAATCATATGACCTTGCTTGTAAAAGATCCCCAAAGTAACATGAAATTGTATTGGAAATGGTCCCGTTGTTTTGAATTTTACATATACTTTTCATTTATTTTATTTGCAGCAGACAAAGTGGGACATCGGACTGCGGACGGCATTGGTTGGTTTTTACAGTTGGTCAGTACGTACCGTACGGCGTATGGTCCCAGTATCTAATAAAATTAAATGCCATGAAGAGCGAACTAAACATAATGGAATTTAGTTGGGAGCAGCGGTTATGAAGCCTGCGTATCAAAAAGCAGACAACATATCCTATGAGTGGTTAAACAATACCCAGAGCCTTTTATCGGCCGGAGTAGTGGAACCACCGAATCAAAAGAAAACAAAATAAATTGAAAATGTACCACCGATAACTAAATATAAGTATCGGGCTCATCGATCTCCAAAGATCGAATGAATAACAGTACTGATTGCAAGCGCGGGGAGACGTTTTACTGCCGCCACACTGCACAAGCAACGCCACTGTGCTATAAAAAAAAGAGTATGATAATGGACCTTTGGAAACGGCCGAGCACGACACATACGAAATATTGCAGTCTCGGTTTGATTGAGACTGTTCATGAGCGGTAGTGAAATATGCTAGCTACCGCTCACGCCCTCTAGCCCCGGGTTGAGCTGAACTCAATATTCATAAAATCAATAGTACCAAATTTCAACCATCCCAAAGATGGCATGCATATGCCGGTGTACATGGAGTTAAATGCTTCCCCATGTCGTGCCGCACGGCGTATGGTCCCAGTATCTAATAAAATTAAATGCCCCAGAACCTAATACATCGTAAAAGTAAAACATTTTTCCAATTGGATAAAGGAAATATTTGAGCTCGAAAGGTACATAATAATGTCATTTGATAAGTCCGTGGTTTGCCATTATATGTTTGTTCAGTATTATGATCAACACCATTATTTTGACTGATTTTATCTACCTTTGATATATGTTTTACTATATATTTATGGCTGTCAATACCTGGTGCAGGTGTTTTCCATTGCACAATAATTGGAACATAAATTATTAGTGAATATATATTGTAAAACGATACATAGGACTGTGTGGTAACTGTAACTAACCGGCATTATCCGTGTTAGTAAGGTTATACAAATGTAAGAAACAACATTTTGTTAATTACACCAAGGATGAATGCACACCGAGTAAACAACAACATAGTAATTAAGCCATTGGTGAGTAATCTAATAACTACATCCGTGCATGAAATGCACAAATATACATGATGAGTGCTGCGTGACATTATATCAATATGGTATGAATGATGTGTCCAAGGATATGTGAGCTCGATATGTTTAGGCTTTAACCCCCCCCCCCCCACCCCCACCCCGCTATCCCCCCACACCGTTTTTGACACTGACCGTGCAAAGGTGGTATACATATTGTCGAGACGATTATCTGTGTTGTGTCGCTTACTCTGTCTTTATTCATTCTTGTAATTTTTGCTGGTTTCAATGTGTAATTTTGGTTTACAGTACTCTGTGAATGCTGCTTTTCCTGTACGACTGTCTTACCTAATTTGATACTGTCTTCTTTAACTTACAAAGTTGGGAAGACCACACTGTTAGTGCATTTGAATTTGGACTATAAGAGAAGTGCAACTTAGTAAAAAAACAACATAAAAAGACCAGACAGGGAAAGTAGCATTCAAGGTGGACAGTCAACCACAAAACACAGAAACAAACACGCAAACAGACAAACAAGAAGGAAAAAGTAATAATAAATGCAAACGACATCACAAACACAAAAGGGTTGACAATAGGGTATTTTGGCATAACATGCATACTACATTATTTATATATATCGGCTTAAACAATATGTTTTAAAAATGTCTATTTCTTATATAAAATGAGTATGAAAGAAGAAATTTGGAATTCGCCGAACACAATAAATATAAAACATAGTGCAGTCTCAGTTTGACTGAGATTTTACTTTACCGGTAGTAGAAAATGCAAGCTACCTTTAACGCCCTATAGCCCCTGTTGAGCAGAACTTAATATATAAAATGTCAATATTACGAAAGTTTGAACCACCCCGAAGATGGTATGCATATGACGGCGAATATGGAACCTTCACTGGGGGTATTTTTATACCATAAACATCAATGTGGTATTTTCATAATGCAACAATGCAGACTCATTTTCATTTAATATTGTGAATTATAATAAAAATATAAATATGTAACGAAAACAAACTTAGCATTTGCTAAAATACCCGGAGTTGAAGAAGGATACATCTTCATCTGATAACACCCATATACGTGTGTTTCTTCAGAAACATTGCTTTCCCTTCAACTAGGTGAAATCAGCGTTAATTTTAACGTGATATACGAGTAGAAACATGGCTTCTCTTCAACTAGATGAAATGAGCGTTAACCTTGACATATTAACACGTGTATCTTTAGAAACATAACTTCCTTTCAACTAGGTGAAATCAGCGTTAACCTTAACGTGATATTAACACGTATTTTTAGCAACATTGCTTCCCCAGCAACTAGGTGAAATGAGCGTTAACCTTGATGTGATATTAAAGAGTATGATAATGGACCTTTGGAAACGGCTGAACACGACACATACAAAATATTGCAGTCTCGGTTTGATTGAGACTGTTCATGAACGGTAGTAAAATATGCTAGCTACCGCTCACGCCCTCTAGCCTCGGGTTGAACTCAATATTCATAAAATCAATAGTACATAATTTAAACATCCCGAAGATGGCATGCATATGACTGTGGACATAGAGATTTTCCTCCCCCATGTCCAGCGGCGTAACAAAATACTATGCCTCGAAGAGCGAAATAAACACATGTTTCTTTAGAAACATTGCTTTCCCTTCAACTAGGTGAAATGAACGTTAACCTCAACGTGATATATTAACACTTTGAAATTGGTGACACTGTGTGTCATCACAGATACAGAAGATAAAACACTCACCTCTTAATTGTCGTGGTAAACCGAATGGAAATGCTACAAAAAATAGAAAGAAAGAACAAATACACATGATGATACTGTTAATTAACTATTGTCTGCTGTTACAATTGTCATTGCTTCTTTTACAATGATATGGAGATTTATAGTCTGATTGAAAAGCACGTAACTATATTTTCAAATTAAAAAACGTATATTATTCTATTTCTATAGTTTAAAGACAAGTATGCACACCTCAAACCAACTATTTACCATTATTTATTCATCCGTTCATTTACTATAGTTATATTAAATCTGTTAATTCTAAATTAAAATACAGTATGTAACGATATAGTACCTCTTCTTAATGCAAATTCTCTTTCACGCATCATCACTGAAAAGACAAAATACAATAGGAACCATGGTTACGTTTTTAAAGGTAAGAAGGTCAAAAAAGCGATATATAAAGGGTGGAAATGTTATTAGGCAATGTTATTAGTAACGACGCTTAGCGTTATAAAATAGCTAAGCGTTGCAGTCATAACGATCAATGTTATAAGATAACATGGAAAGTCGGTATACAATCGAACAAAATCGCTATAACGCTAAGAGAGTTAGTGTTAAAATATAACATTTGACATTTCAAAAAGATTTATTACAATTTTGAGAAAAACAAATCAAAAGCTTAGTATAATATACTTTTGCAATTATATAAGCTTTATCTATAGATTCTTTCCTAAGATAAAGATAATTGATAATACTCATACAAGTGACATGTGCATAGACGGATTCGCACGAACAGTGTAATACAATGTTTTGCCCTTCAAGGCTTTCTTACGGACTATGTAATGTAAAGTGCTGTCTATCAATAATTATTGAACATTAAGAACACTGTATTGTGAGTTGTTGCTCATCAACAACAATGCCATCATAACACGTGGTTACTTTGTGGTTACTAAGTAAGTAAGTAAGTAATTAAGTAAATAAGTAATTTGTTTATTATAGTGACATGTGTACAAATATCAACATAATATTCAGATATACAACATGGCTATAACATCTGGTCCAATGGACATATAAGTCACCTGTACACACTTTCCATATACTATATATAGTGATATACTAAAGATATACACAAAAAGTATATTATTTACAAAATCTACGCTCCGGATATCATAATCATATCAATTTTAGTTAAATGTAAAATGCGAGAATACGAAACACAAGTATAAATATTATAAATGGCAGTAAGATTAAATGGCAGGTATTCATCCTCTCGCTGTATGAGTTAATTGAGTTAATGACATGATATATTATAGCATAAATATAATAACTTGGTATGAACTACCTTATATATATGTGAAATTATAAAAATACATGTATTCAACATAGGTGACGAATATAAATGGTCATTAAAAGTGATCCATTTATATTCGTCACCTACGTTGATTACTAAGGTGCACCTGGCACCTGGCAAACACAATTTTACCAATAGTACGAATACGAAGTATTTTTTAATGTGGTTTAAACAAGGTCAGACCTATGGGTAATTTGTTTGAATAGTTATATTTCAGATACGCGTGGTAACAAAACACATTAATCTTAATTAGTCACTCAATCACGATGACTAAGCGTCTCAAACGTGATTCATAACATGACCCAAGACAGAATATAAAGGCCCTGAAACGAGAGATAATTACGTCCAGTTATCAATCTTGGACGTTTTGTTTAAAGAAAATACTTTGTTATCAATTAAGCCTTTGCAAATTAATCGCCTCATTATCGCCTCATTGTAAGAAAGGAAAACATTGAGTGGTTTATATGACACGTGATACTACTTAACTTCACTTTCGTCCAAAATGTAAACAATGAACTTATACGCAATAGGAGTAGAAGAAGTTATGCTTGCAAACTACGTAGATCTTTCTCTAAATTCTACCGCCGCAACGAGGGCCTGCTGGAAAATTACAACACCAACCTTAAACCCTTAAACCCTTAAACCCTTTGGTTTTACAGCGCACTGCATGTTTAGTGATTGACCCCTCTACAGTCAGTCATTACGCATCACTTTTCACTTGTGCGATGACTAGACTACCTCTTGGGACTCTATGATTGGACCTACTGAAACCCCAACTAAGGGAGGTGGGTGCATGAGCTTTCGTCCCTCGGGTTTTCTGGTCGTAACCTAGATTGGTTTTCTCTTTAGCTGCAACTACTATGGTTGTTCAGTACGATTCTGGATACATCCTGAGATGTTTATTATTCTGAATGTGTTTCTTTAGTTAATTTCTCTGGATGTGGACTTTATTGTTAGAGAATTCTTTTTGATGGGATGTAGTTTTGTTTACACTGTCTTGTCTATTTGGGCGCTGAAGACAGGATTATAGCGAGGATTATGCGCATATAAAATCGATTCAAGCTAACCAGTAGGCATTATTGCCTTCTGACCGTTCCAAGTCGGTAACCCTGTCTTCACCACCATTTCTGTGTTTTTTTTGTTTTGTTTTTTTGTCTCTTTCATTGTATTATCAAGTCCTTGTCTGCAGTACAGTGCGGACCTACGATGCCATTGCGTTCGGACGCTGTGGTTTCTATAGGTCCCTATATCTCATTTTTGTATATCTACTTCTGGAAGTAGCACCACCTGTAAATAAAGCCTCTCTTGAGATCCTGCAGATATCGCCTGTCAGCTCGAGGTGATAAAAGGTAATTTTTCCATATATAATAAACATATTATTGAATTCTCATATGATTCTTATATAAAAGAGCCACACATCAAGGCAATCGATTTAGTTGATCATTTTGTATTACTAGAGAGCTTACACTTAATACATATATGACATTAATTAAATTGTATGATTCACATGTATCTATCTAAAAGCTAAAATGTTCTTTCGATTACACATAAAATGGAAACTAATAAGAGGTACCATGTAGTGTCGGGGATCGGTATTAGGTCCATTGATATTATTAGTATTTTAAAAACGAGCTTCTATAAGTGCTTTGAAACAAACTTGCAACTATTGATACGTATACACTAAAACAATAGACATCTTTAAATAAGTAAACTTGCAAAACTACTCGCAGTTAACATTTAGGAAAAAATAAATACAATCATGTTCGAGTAATAAGAAATAAAAAAATATAAATGTCTGTTGGCAAGTGAAAACGTTTTGCAAAGGAAAAGTACATCAGGCTTTTTCAAGAAGAATCTAATATTTTGAAAATGTTCACAATTCATAATAACAATATCATATCAATCAAACTTGTGTGTGAGCACATGGTTGTTCAGGACTCGAGTTTGAATATGACATCAGGCGTTACAAGCTGAATACACCCTGGTGCGTAGCCTAGGATTGCACATATTACTGTGCAAAATGAGTTTCCTTGTAAATAAGGAGTCATTTTAAGGCTAATTTATTGTGTAAGGCCCTTCAGATATAACAGTATTTGTCAGTTGTAAGTCGGAGCCCTAGACTGTCAAGAAAAGCCTCATGTACCCTTTTTAACTGATTAACATACATTCGGTATTAGTGTTACTCTTACTCCGCATGAATGGAAACGTTGAATACCTCTTAAATTTCACTGTTAATATTGACTGAACTAATTGTTGGAAACCCAGTTAGGAAGTTCCCTACACTTCTTGTCGCAGATTTGATTTTTGTATTGCTATGAAAGAAAATTATGTTGTATACTCAGGCAAATGTAATCGAAGCCTTTAATAAAAGTATATGTAGATATAACAGTAAAAAAGGAAATGTAGCATTCAGGACCAAAGTCATCCACAAACACGCACCGAAACAAACAATAATAATATGAATACAATACAAGATTTTACATCACAAACCTAAAGGGTTGGCAACAGGACTATCGCCTTGGAACGGTCAGTGGCAACAAAAGGCACTGGGCGGAGAATTTAAACCAGGTTCAACCCATTTATGTTTGTGATGTTATATCTTGCCTGTTATTCATCGTTGTAATTGTTGTTTGTTTCTTTGCATGTTCGTGGTTGACTGTGGTTCTTGAATACTACATTTCCTGTTCGACTTTTATATCTACATTTGGTGTACATAGAATGTTTTAAACAACCACCAGACGCCTTCTTTTGCTACTGACTGCTACAAAAACGAGTATGATAATGGACCTTTGGAAACGGCCGAGCACGACACATACGAAATATTGCAGTCTCGGTTTGATTGAGACTGTTCATGAGCGGTAGTGAAATATGCTAGCTACCGCTCACGCCCTCTAGCCCCGGGTTGAGCAGAACTCAATATTCATAAAATCAATAGTACACAATTTTAACCATCCCGAAGATGGCATGCATATGGCGATGGACATGGAGTGTACTTCTTCCCCATGTCGTACGGCGTATGGTTCCAGTATCTAATAAAATTAAATGGCCCGAAGAGCGAAATAAACATAATGGAATTTAGTTGGGAGCAGCGATTATGAAGCCTGCGTATCAAAAAACAGACAACATATCCTATGAGTGGTTAAACAATACCCAGAGCCTTTTATCGGCCGGAGTAGTGGAACCACCGATCCAAAAATTAAGTAAGAAAACAAAAGAAATTGAAAATGTACCACCGATAACTAAATATAAGTATCGGGCTCAGCGACCTCCAAAGATCGAATGAATAACAGTACTGATTGCAAGCGCGGGGGAGACGTTTTACTGCCGCCACACTGCACAAGCAACGCCACTGTGCTATAAAAACGAGTATGATAAAGCTGTATCCCAAATGTCAGCCCTTTTATGTTTGTGTCCACTTTGCTTTCCCCCTTGCAATGTTGGTTGTCTTTTGAATGCATGCTTTTGCTTGACTGTGTTCTGTGAATGCTAAATTCTGTGAATGCTACATTTCCTGTTCGACCTTTATACCTTCTTTTATTAAAGAAAAATATGCTCTCAGTACGTGTCGATCCGTAACACAATAATACCGAGCTTTTGGGTTATGGAAGTGTTTTATCACAAAGGCGGTTTGACCATTTATAAATCAAACAAATTAATATATGACATTTTTAATTGTCGTCAACAGTAACATAGGTGTAAACGATTGTAATACTTCTGATAAAGATCAATCATTTCCATGTCCGCTGTTAGTCGTGATTAATTGCAGGCTTATAACACGAGAAGGTATTAATAATTACACTTGTCAAAATACATACATGTTAATTTACTAAAATATACATTGTGCACTTCTGTAATGACTTAGACATCTGTACAACTATTACTTTAGCAACAAAGAAACCATACCAAAAAGATCATACTATCTATTAAATGATAACCAAAGTGCCAGTGTGGTCATAAAAACATCAATTATCATTGGCGGAAATCATACCTCAAATGACTATTAATAGACATGTCACACGTAACAAGTGCCAATAAAAACACCATGTACACTAATAATACGAATGTCACACATGTTCGTGCCATAAACAAACACAATGTGGGAGTCGGGATTAAAAATCAGAGGTGTGCCCAAAATGTCCATAGTGTATTTAAGCAGTTGACAACAACACTATCCTTTAGGACTCACACCACTATTATCTCCCTTGAATACTCGTGCCCTACAGATGAAGGAGGTAGATAAAAAAAAACAAGTTCGCTTTTCTACATTTTACAGGATACATTGATTTATCTTTACCAGGTTGTAAATCTACAGCATTTTAGGAAGAGATCACAGAAAAATGCATGTTGATTTACGATTTCTAGCTAATTCTGCCTCATTTTACACATCATGGGTCTAATCTCCACGGGGTTGTATTTTGTCTAAATTTTGATAGGTGTCACGCAAACATGAAATTAAAAAAAGTTCAATCTGGTAAATATTTGTTAAAAGTTAATAACATGCAGATATTGGATCAATGAAGAATTTAAGCATAAATACATGTTGCAAAATCTTTTTTTTATCTCTATGCCACGAACAAAAACATTACAATGGGACCCAACATTAATTGTGGTGTGAGACGTTTACGTTACTTGTCGGCGACAATCCACAATTAATTTATGTAATATACTAGCACCTGGGTTATACACGAATAACACATGTTATATTCATTAACGTTCTAGATTTCTGGAACAGCCCTCATTTAATCTACATTCAATATGAACCATAGATGACCAGGACCTCGTAAAAATGACACCCGGTGTGTTTAATTACGACTTACCCCCATTATAATATATATATATATAAATGCCACATATGTAATAAAGACGTTTAGTACATATGTCGTACATATGCAATTAAATTGTGTTGATATACACACAATGAATTGTAAAGCAAATATATTACAATTTAAAGGCAGTAAGTCACATGTGTTACATATATTCTACGTTCGTATATAATGCATATGTTGTGCTACATATACGCGACAACCCCCAAACGGTATGAAATTCACATTTAGTTACACATATAGCTTGTTCGTTTGCAAATTTTTGTCTTGGTAAACGGCGTCCCCGGATAATGATTCGAACACTAGATTGTCAAAGCTATATCGTCTCTTATAAGGAAATGGCAGTAAACACGCCTATCCACAGCGGGTTTCGGAATGTATCTCTTTACTAGGAAACTGGTGTACACAGAATTAAATGAAAGATTGAGACGGCGATCTCAGAGACAGATGAAATGGATGATGACGAGCTATCGGCAGAGAGCGAACCAATGTGGTGCAAACGTATGCAGCTTTAAGGTATTTTCGGATGTCTAAATCGGGATGAACTATACTGTTTAAAAAACACCACACATTATAAACTGGATTTAAAAGAACATATACCTTATACAAATGTATTCAACTATTGGTTTCGTTTATAAACGTCCGCATATGCATGCAAGAACCAGGGCGCCGGATGAAGTCAACGAACGCTAACCGGATGAACTATTAACCATATTTAACGTTTACTAGTATTCAACAATTATGCAATAAATAATCCAGTAACTGTATAATTCAAACAATAGGACACTTTTACTATGCTTTTATTGTACAGTGGTATATATATATATTACTAAAAAACTGCATAGGTCCAAATGTTTCGAATATCAATCATATATAGGCCAATTTTTCTCTCGGTTAAATAGTTTTTACTTACTCATTTGACGGAATCTCCCTCCACCTCTTTGTGCAAAGGTTACCCCTGAAAATTCAAACAAGTCGATGATGATAGATTTAAAAAACAATACACAATTTATAATTATTTAATCAAATTAGCCAGATGATAGACAATGCTTTCTATAACCGTTAGGATTTATTATTAAAAGATCAGAAAAAATAATCCCGACTTCTTCAACATCACCAGGAATGAATTATTTCTTATTGCAGACATTATATACACATTCAATGGTTTTTTTTTGCAAACTGTCATTGACCCGTACCATAAGTAAAGATGACTAAAATATACCTGTGAGAGCAATTTCATGATTTTTTGGGTTAATTTTTCGGTTCAATCTACATACTAAATTGCAAACAGAAAGTACGAAATATGTTTGTATACCGTAAAGGAAACGTATACTATACTTGACTAGAAAAGGTAGTTAAACTTATCCTTTGTCCCATATACAGTTTTATATTTATTATTTACATTCATTTTGAACTTTATAATAAAACATATATGCTAATAATGTTTTCTGTTAAATGCATATTCATTCATTTTATAATTTAATAAGTACATATTTTTTTAAATGAAGAAATTAAATCAATAATTACCTGCAAATAGCAAAATCCCAACAAACAGTAAAAGTGACTTAGCCATGTTTGATATTATGGTACTTTACGAAAACAAACTTTTATCCCAAGTAATGAAAGACGAAAGGATCCTTCTTATAAACCATCGTAGTTGTGACAGTGTGCGTTGATTGGTCAAATAACATCACGTGACACAAATCTCTCTATTGTTGCCAATGGAGGACTTGCTGTCAACAAGACTGCAAATGAATGAAAGATAACATGTTACTTAGTTCACCTTGGATTTAGCCACGCTTTGCGGTATTTTTTCGACTGTCAATTATCTAAAAAGCAATCGCCTACGGGAATATCTGTCAATACGTCTATATAATCAATTCACGAAGAACAGATCATTGTTTTATGTAATATACACACAGCCATTCGCTTTTTGTCATTCCCATTATAAAAAAGTTCATAATGGCGTTAATCGTGACCACATAAGGGTGTTTTACATGACAACATAACACTTTTATAAACAGATCCCAAAGATAACCAGATAATGTGTTAATTTATTCAAAAATGTCAACTCTAACCTAATTACGTAAGTAGTAACGTAATTATGTAAGTAGTTATTTTGAAGCTTAATTGTCAATATTGGTTGTTATTGCATCGTTTTATTAGCTATTGTATACGAAGGCTATTTTCATTTATATAATGTATAACTATGTATGCACTTATACACCACGATGAACCTTGCAAAAGCATTGTTGTGTAAATGCCATTTAAATATGTAAATAGGTCACAAATTGTTCTGTAATGCGCGTTGCATTCGTGATAAGCGTAGCATGATCAATGTTTTTCTGATTTTTAAATTCAATATTTATTTTGCGGGACATAGCTATCATCTCGATGCAATGGCCAATGCCTGTAAACTACATGCTCATATCGAGGGGTCAGCGCAAAACTATTGTAACTACATATAAATACAGAAGGGGATACAATAGTTTTGCACTGAATCCTCGATATGTGAGCTCATATATGTTGAATCTGCTGCTGAAATAATTGCTTTAGATTTAATTGTTTTCATTTTAATATCACAATATGTGCTTAATGATGTTAACTGGAAAGGATGTAGTAATACGATATTTTTCAATTAATATTAAAAGGAACACACGGCAATCTTTATTTTTTAAAAACTCACGGCGTCCCGCTAATTTTTCTGCACAACTTGCATTTGTTTATAATTAATATTAATTATAAGAATATTATTAAGCAATTTGTTCTTGCATATTATTAATTTCTGATATTATTTCACCAATAATATATTAAAACTTATAGTATAATAAGACGAAATAGTGAATACTTAAACTTTGATTTATTTGAATGTAACCAGGGTAAAAGTAAAAATGATACTGTAAATATAAATCAAACACTTCAAGATTGCCGTGTGTCCCTTTAAAATTTCGTTGGTAATTTACAGTAAAACAATCAAAAATAAGAGGTAGGTCATTGTTGCACTAGACGTCTTTGAAGAAGACACGTGTTTCTCAATCCAACATTTAACCGAAAAGGGGAGAAATAAAGTCATTGCATGTACTATTTTTAAACAGTCTGGAAAGCACTCTATGCTTTCAAGTCTTACCTTTTTGTCCACTTCTTCACTTAAGTTGATCGACGAGGAAGCAGACCCAATTTCATTCGTACAGATCGTTTGTATAACACTGCTTTCATAATTCAAAGCTACACACAACATGTTCTCCGACCCCAAATTGACAAGGAGTCTGATCACGTCAATCATTTTCTAACAATACTATATCTTAATAAGGTTATTGATTTCATTGACATGCCTAGTATTTTTCGAGATAATCAAGTAGTTAATTTTATTCCTAAATATTTCAGAAATTCAGAAAGTCCTGTAATTTCTAAAGTATAAAAAAAAAATTAAAAATATTATTTTCAACTACAACAAAATAGTTTCTGACCTTAATATAGTAAATATAACTTCAAAATTTTGCTGTGCTCCAATAGGTCATGTCATCACTGGTAATTTTGATATTGCAGATAAACGTATACGGCATTTGTTTTCTAAAGGTCCTGTGGTCTAGTGGTGGAGCGTTGGACCCATGCTCGAAAAGTCGTGGGTGCGATCCCCACCATTGCCATATGCGTTGTGTCCTTGAACAAGACACTTTATCTGCATGTGCTTAGTACTGGTTCTACCTAGGAAGACATCGAGAGTGATTCAAATAGGTTCATAGAGCTTTCGTTACAATCGATGTAAAATACATAAGTTTAAAGTAAAGGTCCTAAGTATAGATTACCTTCAATTATTGATATTAATGCATATCGTGCTCAGATAGCCCAATTCATTGAGGATTTTAGTATAAAATGGTGTCGTAGAGAAAGAACATGCGGACCCAAACTTTTTTTCTTCTTGGAAAAAGTCAATTTTTAAAATTATAGTTACAGAATTTCATAATAAATTTGTTTTAGTTCCTGCTGAGAAAGCAGCTAATAATTTAATTATTGTTTGACGCCTACATTACGTAATGTGTTATCTTTGGAAATCAGTAGCACTAATTCGTATACTCCAGTTCAATCTACGGAGGATGATGTTGTTTCCACGCATATCACTCTGTGCATTACTTTCAAGGCTGGGGTAGACGAAAAGCAAAACATACTGCCAACTATTTACTGGAATCCTAAATTACATAACAATCCGTATAAAGCTCGATTTATTTCGAATTTATGCACCACGACAACATTTCAAAGCTGTTAACTTCTTGTCTTGCTGCCGTTAAATATCTCTTAAACAATATTGTGCTAAAACGTATGAAAACTCTGGGATTGATTTATTTGTGTCTATTAAAAACTCAGGAGACGTTCTTGATAAAATTTGCAATAAACGTCAAGTTTCATCTGTAAGTACGTATGACTTCTCTACACTATATACAGCCTTACCACAACATCTTATCAAACAAATATAAAAAGATCGGACAGGGAAAGTAGCATTCAAGGAGGTCAGTCAACAACAAAACACAGAAACAAACACGCAAACAGACAAACATCAAGTTTATTGCTTTTATTCAAAAAAACGTTCGCTTGAGAAAAAGCTACATTAATGGCCTGTAACAGTATCTTTTAATAAAGGCAGTTTAAACAATCACACTATGTTTGTGAAGCACTCATTTTCCTATTAGATAATGTTTTTTGTCAGGTATGGACTACCGTTTATAGACAAATTGTCAAATTGTACCCTATGGGTACGAACTGTGCACCTCTTGTCGCAAATTTGTTCGTGTATTGTTATAAAAGAGAGTAATGTTGAGTCTTTCATCCGATACTCAGGCAGATGTAAATGAAGCCTTTAATGACACCTCTCGGTATCTGGATGACATATTGAACATTGACAATCCTGGCTTTACTTCTATGGCTGATAATATTTATCCCAAGGAACTTAAACTCAACAATGCTAACATTCTGATACTGTCGCTTCTTTTCTTGATTTACATCTCTCTATTGAAAATTGTAAAATAATTAATAAAATCAATGACAAGAGAGATGTTTTCAATTTTCATATTGTTAGTTCTGCCCATTTAGATGTGAATGTTTCCCGAGCTACTATGTTTCTGAACTTGCTCGTTTTTTTTAGATCTTATAGTCGTGTTGAGGACTTTAATATTCGTAATATTTATATAACTAAAACGCTTCTCCAGCAGGATTACCGTTACCATAAACTTCGACAAACCTTTGCAAAATTGTATTATCGTAACCCTGATCTACATTTAAAATATAACTTTAAGAACTCTTTTGCGACAATGCCTATCAAAACCTGTCTATGGTGATGTGATTTAGGAACTTCATAAGATCCTTGGTCATAATCACTTTCATACAATTGCTATATCCACCACTTGCCATCTTCGGGATGGTTAAAATTCTGTACTGTTGATTTTTATGAATAGTAAGTTCTGCTCAACCCGGGGCTTGAGGGCGTGAGCGGTAGATAGCATATTTCACATCCGCCCATGAACAGTCTCAATCAAACCGAGACTGCAATATTTCGTCTGTGTCGTGCTCGGCCGTTTCCAAAGGTCCATTGTCGTACTCTTGTTTATCAAAAGAGGTTATGACCCTATCATTTGTCAAGGTACTGCATGTTTAGTGGTTAACCCATTTGCAGTTCGCCAATATGCTTTCCACTTTGATTGCGCGATGATCGGACAGATTGTGGACCCTATGATGACCTCTACCTAAATCCTTATAATATTGTTTTGTCTTACCCTTAACGATTTACGCTGTCCCGTTTATTGGCATGATAATGGGTTTGGTGCACCCTAAAACCTGGTTTCTACGTTTACCCTGGTTACATTTTTTTCCACTGACCGTTTCAAGACGGTAGCCTGTTTTGTAAACTATTTTGTGTTTGTGATGTCATATCTTGGCTTTTATTCATCTTTATATTTGTTGATTGTTTATGTGCGTGATTGTGGATTGCCGTCCTTGAATGCTACTTTTTCTTTTCGGTTTTTATACCTACTTTTACTACTTAAGTCTCTCTATGAATATGGACCTAGGACTCAATAAAATGTTTAAATTACACACATTTTGGGGTTATTTTGACATTTTTGTTGTAAAATACCATACTTATAATTTTACATTGAGGTCTAGTAGAAGATAGCTCCGAATGTACTTTTTGTACGAGTATTCCACTATTTAAAAACAAAATTCTTATTTTTTATTTATAACAAAACGATAGTTCATTATTTCGGAAGAATTTGACTTATTCCCTACTGACATTCGCACTTCCCGGTTTCATATCCTCCCTAAAATGCATAATAAATTAGACACTGCACTACTTGTAGACTACCACGGAAGGCCGATAGTATAGGCATGAAATACGAGTACTGGTAACATTGCCAGGTGTTTATTGATTCTCTTAACAATTGTCATCCATGTATTAATCATTAACCCGCTACATATATATATAATGGACTGTTCTTTCTTTGAATTAAGTCCATTCCATTTATGTGACACAGGGGTGTTTGGGGGAAATAACTTATCAGCAGCCGGATATTGTAAACCCTGATCAGCCTTCGAGTTACTGTCAGGCTGATCAGGGTTTACAATGGACGCAACGGCTATTATAGTCGTGCTTAGCGGGTTAAGGGTTAAATTTACATATAACATACCGCAACGAAATATATCATTTCTAGATGTAAATTAAATGAAGGGCGAATCTCTAAATTTGATTAAGGACATGTTTGTAAAAGAAACTAATTTGCACTAATATTTAGAATACTCTCCAGCCCATCCTAAAGCATGCAAAGATGGCATTCCATACAGCCAATCAAAACTATATAGACGTATACTATCTGTTGATGAGTCATTTATAGACTCACCTCGTTCATTACGTTCTATTTTCCTTGAAATAAATTATCCATTTGATGTGTTATTTAGTGCATTTGAAAAATGTAACAGGATGAAGCATTAATATCTGCTACCAAAAACGACAAATCTCAGAATATTATTCATTTTAGAGATTATAAACTGGCGGGAATATCTTTATTTACTCTGTCCACTTTATTGGGATGACAAAAGGGTAAGAGTGAGGTTTAGTGCAGCCTAGAACCTGCTTTAAACACCCAGAGCCTTTCTTGTCACTGACCGTTCCAAGGCGGTAGCCCTATTGGCAACACTTGTTTGTGTGTGATGCCTTACCTTGCTTTTTATTCATCTTTAAAGTTGTTCCTTGTTTCTTTGTGTGTTTGTGGTTGACTGTCGGCCTTAAATGATACAATTCCTCCTTACCTAGTATTACCTAGTATAGGTCATATAATTAACACATATTGGGGTTTGCTAAAGTTATCCTCTAATTCTGGCGTAAAACACATTTACAACTCGAAGCCAATTCTTGCCTATACACTTTCTAAACATATTTGGGAATGATGTTCACTAAATGTGGATCTTTCGCAGAGGCACATACTCTAGCGGGGCAAGCGCAGAAGGCCATTTTTAAAATGAATACACATTTATTTCAGCAAAACATTAATTAGATCTCTTTGATAAGTGATCACACCAATTCTAAATTATTCTAGTGAAGTTACATTTATTCAAGGAATGTCTGTCGAAAGAATACATTTGCAATTTTGTAAAATGTACCATGGGTTAAAAAGACGACCCGAAATGATTTTATACATGGCGAACTTGGTAGAACTTCATAAACACCGTGGCACATTTCTATTATTTTAAATTATTAGTTAAAAGTTGTACAATTGCAAGACACTTAATATGCTAAAATTGTTTATATCATTCTGTTAAGTGACGTTGAATTATATCACAAAAAGGTAAATTTAAAACATGTATAAGTTTCCCTTTTGTGTTTGTGATGTCGTTTGCATTTATTATTACTTTTGCCTTCTTGTTTGCCTGTTTGCGTGCTTGTTTGCGTGTTTTGTGGTTGACTGTCCTCCTTGAATTCTACTTTCCCTGTCCGATCTTTTTATATTTCTTTATACTGTGCGATCTAAGAAACGTGTTGCGAACACGAACTTGTTTATTCAGATATTAAATCAGAGATTAAATGATAATTGTACTCAAAATTGACACTTCAGAAAAGAGAGTTCTAGTCATGCAACGTTCTACAAAAGCATTGCAGATTTTCAATTTCAAATATATTAAAATAATTTGTTTGGTGTTACATTATGTCAAGTCTTAGCCAACCAAACTTCGAGTTTGCGCTGATAGATTACAACTGGTACACTACCAATTTTGCCGCATATAAAAAGCATTGTAAATATAGATATAAAAATCGAGTAGGAAAAGCAGCATTCAAGGACGACAGTCAACCACAAACACACACAGAAAGAAAGAACAAATTTAAAGATGAATAAAAGGTCAAATAAGACATCACAAACACAAAAGGGTTGACAATAGGGCTACCGCCTTGGAAGGGTCGGTGGCAAAAAGGCCGCTGGGATTTAAACCACGTTCTAGGGTGCACCAAAGCTCACACTTACCCTACTGTGAACCCAATAAAACGGGACAGTGTAATACCTATTATATGATACTTATATAAAAGGAGCCGTATAAAATCTTTCATACCAGAATCATAAAGTATCATGTGCGAATCACATAAAAGTTGAAAAAGTGTTTTCATGAGAACCATATGAAAACAAGTTTGTTTAAAAAATGAATCTTTTATAAATGTATTCTCATATAAAAATTATGAAACTCCTATTATATAAATATCATATGATAGTTTTTATATTATAATCATGTGTGGCTCTTTTATATAAGAATCATATGAGAATTCAATAATATGTTTATTATATATGGAAAAATTACCTTGTATCACCTCGAGCTGACAGGCGATATCTGCAGGATCTCAAGAGAGGCTTTATTTACAGGTGGTGCTACTTCCAGAAGTAGATATACAAAAATGAGATATAGGGTCCTATAGAAACCACTGCGTCCGAACGCAATGGCATCGTAGGTCCGCACTGTACTGCAAACAAGGACGTGATAATACAATGAAAGAGACATAAAACAACAGAAAGGGTGAGGAAGACAGGGTTATCAACTTGGAACGGTCAGTAGGAAATAAGGCCTACTGGTTAGCTTGAATATATTCTATCTTATCATATATTCTAATATGAATACAATCATTTGAAATCGAGAGATGAAGATCGAAAAATGCTGCTACTGTATCCGAACTGTTGGCTTCATTCAACGTGAGCTCTGGTGGATAAATGTTAGTAACCATATGAGCAAAGAACGGATTATCAATATTGAGTATGTCATCAAAATACCGAGAAGTATTATTAAAGGCATCAATAATTTCACCCTGGCTAGCAGGTGACATACTCAACATAAAATCTCTTTCATAGCAGTACAAAAACAAATCTGCTACAAGTGGCGCACAGTTAGTACCCATAGGAATACCAATAACCTGCTGGTAAATAGTTTTACCGTATCTGATAAAGATGAAAAGATAAGGCTCTACAAACATCAGTACAAGACCAGAAATTATTCTTATCAATGGGGGCGTTAGTAAAGAAAGCCCTGACATTATTACAAGCTAGAAAATCAAACATAAACAAAAGACGATTTTTTCCGCTTAATGCGGTGCTAGTGGGCGTGGGAGGCGTTGCATTTTAAATTGCCTCTTATGAACAGACTCAAATTAAACGAGACTGCTACGTTTCTCCATTGTTTGTGTTTGTTGCTTTCAAGGGATCCACTTTTCAGTATTTATTTAAAGATGAATAAAAGGCAAGACAAGACATCACAAATACAAAAGGGTTGACAATAGGGCTACCGCCTTGGAATGGTCAGTTGAAAAATCCCGCTGGGGTTTAAACCGGGTTCTAGTGTGCACCAAACCTCACTTTTACTCTATTGTCATCCCAGTAAACAGAACATGTAATCTAATAATGATTCTTTTATTAGGTTCCTTTATAAGAAAGCTCACAAATTATTATAGCATCATATAGTAGTTTGTTTACACGGGTAGGCGACGACATCACGTCACAGTAAAGGTCACACTACGTCGTCGACGTCATTAAACGTATGTAATATAGTGATACAGAAATCTATTTTAGTAGTGTAATGATACAGATTCAAAAAACCTCTAGACGTCATAAGGTGATACATGGTTCTGTATTCCATTGTAGGAAAATGAAGGTACTATGTATGTATAGGTTATCGTTTATATTTTGAAATTTATGGAACTTAATGCAAGCGACGCGAACCGGAGCGCAGCATTAAGTTCCATACAATTCAAAATATAAACGATAACCGGCTATAGGTTGACTCGATATGAAACGTACACCGAATAGGCTCCGTGTAACTTTTTGTCTGATATTAGTTTTGATGAAGTAATGTAGGGAATAACCAAGGACGTAACAGTATGGAACGACAATCAGTTCTTGCGTTTGATTGGTTCTTTCAACCAAAATGTTTTTAATTTTGTTTAATAAAATGTATGAAAAGTCGAACACGATAAATACAAAAAATATTTCAGTCTCGATTTGACTGTTCATGAACGGTAATGAAAATATACTTGCTACCGTTCATGCCCTCTAGCTCCGGATTGAGCAGAACTCAATATTTAAAAAATTCAATAATACCCTAATTTGAGCCATCCCGAATGTGGTATGCTTAAGGTATTGAAAGGATAAGTTCATTTGTTTGGATACCAAAGGTGTGTGTTATTTTGTTTGAAATGTTTTCTTCGTGATTAAACAGTTTTGAAATGTGTGTCCACTTATTTTGATTTTGTAAATAAAGCCCGATTTCAGGCTTCATCGCACCTAAATAAAAACTCCATACCCTTTGTTTTCATATTTTAAAAAACAAACTAATCATTCAAATGGGGACATACACCAGCCCCCACTGCTGCATTTGCGCGTTAAAAACACGCACCAAATTATACAGCGTTGTTACGCCGATACGATAGCATCATTACACCTACCACGCACGTGGTGAGTGGGTGGACTTGCCATTAGATTATGGCGGGGATTTCTTTATTTACGCTGTCCTGTTTTAATGGGATGACAGTAGGGTAAGTGTGAGGTTTGGTGCACCCTAGAACCCGTTTAAACCCCCTGGCCTACTTTGCCACTGACCGTTCCAAGGCGGAAGCCCTATTGTCAACCCTTTTGTGTTTGTGATGTCTTTTGCATTTAATATTACTTTTGCCTTCTTGTTTGTCTGTTTGCGTGTTTGTTTCTGTGTTTTGTGGTCCTCGCTATTATCCTGTCTTCATATGCTCGTGTAAATATAATACAAAAAAACCCTAGAAAGCCACAATGAAGGTACTCAATGATTTGGCAGAAGCCAGAGCAACAAGAGAATAAACCATTAAGGGCACGACAAAAAAGATCATAGACAAACATCAAACGCACCGTCCCAATGGGCTTTAGGTAGGCGTCACCATAGGGTCCACAGCCTGTCCGGTCATCGTACAATTAAAGAGGAAAGCATAGTGGCGACCTGTAAAAGGGTCCACCACCAAGCATGCAGTACGTTGCAAAATGATAGGGTCATAACCTCTTTTAATCCACCATTAAATCAACTGTTAATGGTAGAACATTTAATATATTTCTAGCTTCAAATGTTGATTGACTTACTTCTCACGTCATTTATGTTTTGACTTGAAATACACCACGTTGTGGTATACAATATGCTGGACAAACAGATCGTCCTTAAAAGTTCGATTCCGTGAGCATAAAATAATGCAGGCAATCCCAAAAAGTTAAAGAATTAACTTTACCAACACTTTCGTCAGTCAGGTCATAGTTGTAGTATCACTGTTCAACCTGTTGAATATATAAACTATGATAATGATGCAACCGAAAACTGTAAAATGTAAAAGTGTAAAATAAAAGCTAGACATATAGTAGAACTAAAGTGGATGAACAACTTGCAGACACCATTTCCACTGGGCCTTTATGATAATATTTATCAACAAGGAAATATTTCAAAAGAACCTTATATTGACATTTTTGCAATATTTTCCATTCGAAAGCGTACATCTAGGTCTAGGTTGTAGACTTAATATTTCGTATGTGTCGTGCTCGGCCGTTTCCAAAGGTCCATTATCATACTCTTTTTTAATAGTAATATTAAACGGAAATAACGTACTACTATGTCAGTCGCTGATTTACATACTATTTTTAAACAGTCTGGAAAGCACTTGATGCTTTCTTGTCTTACCTCTCTATCCATGTCTTCACTTAAGCTGATTGACGACGACGGACAACATTTTCATTCGAACATATCCTTTGTGTAACACTGCTTTTATAAGTCAAAGCTATACTCAGCATGTTCTCCGACCCCATATTGAAAAGGAGTCTGATAACGTCATACATTTTCTAAAAATTCTTTATCTTATAAGGACATTGATTTTATTGATATAACAAGTATTTTTAGAGATAATCGTGTTGTTGATTCTTATTATAAATATTTTAAAAATTCAGAAAATAAATACAAACAAACTGTTAGAAATATACTCAGTTGCAAAAGAAACTGGACACTTTGACAATTTTACTTTACACCATATCCTCTTTATCAAGCGACAGTCCCTTAATGATTTGCCCTATTGAAAAACAAATGTCAACATGATATTGGCAATGGAGTGATAAAACGTTGATACCAAACATGGCATATTCATTTTGAAATTTGTCAATTTAATTCTAAAAAAACTTTATACAATTAAATCTAAAAAAACTCAGTGTCCACTTTCTTTTGCAACTGAGTATATGATATTCAAATACACAAAATAGTGTCTGATCTTGATATAGTAAACAACACTCCTAAGGACTGCGAGTGCAGATCATCTAAATTTTGCTATTCTCAGGCCGGTCATGTCATTATTGGTAATTTTGAAATTATAGATAAACGTATTCGGCATTTGTTTTCTAAAGGTCCGAAGTATAGATTGTCTTCTGTGATTGATTTTAATTCATGCCGTGGTCAGATCGCCCAATCTATTGAGGATTTTAGTACTAAATGGTGTGGTAGAGAACATGCTGACCCTAACTCCCTTTCTACTTGGAAAAACCTATTTTTAACATCATAGATACCCGTATTAACTTCAATACGGCTAACCCCTTCCCCTAGACATAGGTTTTCATTTCGTCATTTAAAATCGGGAATCCAGGAATTTCATAATAAGTTTGTTCATAATAAGTAAGTTGGTTCCTGCTGATAAAGCAGCTAATAATATAATTATTGTTTGACGCCTCCAATACTTCCATGTTTTATCTCAGGTACTCGGGAGTACTAATTCGTATACTCCAGTGCAATCTACTGAAGATAATGTTGGTTCGACGCATGTGCAAGATTTTCAAGACTGGAATAGACGAAAAGTAAAACAGAATTCCAACGATGTACTGGATTCCCAAATTACACATACAACCATATAAAGCCCGTTTATTCTCTTGTTGCTCTGGCTTCTACCCAGTCATTGAGTACCTTCATTGTGGCTTTCTAAGCTATTGTTTTTTTGTATTATATTTAGACAAACATATTTGTGTTTTACTTTTATTGCCTATTGATGCTGCCTTGTTGGTTAGAGATTAGATCATGGCGGGTATTTTTTTATTTACACGGTCCTGTTTTAATGGGGTGAAGTAGGGTAGAACCGGCTTAAACGCCCAGTGGCCGACTTTGCCACTGACGGCGGTAGACCTATTGTCAACCTTTTTTGGTTTGTGATGTCGTTTGCATTTATAATTACTTTTGCCTTCTTGTTTGTGTGTTTGCGTGTTTGTTTCTGTGTTTTGTGGTTGACTGTCCTCCTTGAATGCCACATTCCCTGTCCGATCTTTTTATATTTCTTTATTTCCAATTCTAGTTCGTGCACCACAACAATTGTCTCCAAACTTTCAACACCTTGTATTACGGCCGTTTAAGGTGATGCTAAACTATATTGTGTTAAAGCTTATGAAAACTCTGGAATTAAATTTATTTAGGTCTATTAAAAATTCAGGCTACGTTCTTGATAAAATTTGCAATAAACGCCAAGCTTCATCTTTAAGTGCTTATGAGTTTTCTACACTACTTCATCTATTGATTTTAATGCCTGTCGTGCCCAGATCGCCCACTCCATTGAAGATTTTAGTATCAAATGGTGTCGTAGAGAGCATGCTGACCCAAACTCACTTTCTACTTGGAAAAAGTCAATTCTGAAAATTATAGATACACGTAATAACTTTTATAATGCTAACCCCTCTTTACTTCCTCCGAGACCTAGATTTTCCTTTCGTAATTTAAAATCGGGAATTCAGGAATTTCATAATAAATTTGTTTTAGTTCCTGCAGATAAAGCAGCTAATAATGTAATTATTGTTTGACGCCTACATTACGTCAATGTTTTGTCTCTGGAACTCGGCAACACCAATTCGTATACTCCAGTTAATTCTACTGAGGATGATGTTGTTTCCGCACATATCACTCGGTGCACTACTTTCAAGGCTGGTGTAAACGATAAGCAAAATAAACTGCAAACTATGTACTGGATTCCTAAATTACATAAAAATCCATATAAGGCTCGCTTTATTTCGAATTCTAGTGCCTGCACCACAACAAACATCTCCAAACTTTTAACTTCTTGTCTTACTGCCCTTAAAGATCACGTTAAACTATATTGTGATAAAACTTATGAAAACTCTGGGATTAATTTATTTTGGTCTATAAAAAATTCAGGAGACGTTCTTGATAACATTTTCAATAAAGGTCAAGTTTCATCAATAAGCACTTATGACTTCTCTACACTATATACTACCTTACCACATCACCTTATTAAAGACAAGCTAATTTCTCTTATTAAAAAAACATTCGCTTGAGAAAATACTACATTTTTGGCATGTAATAATATAAAAGCGTTTTTTACTAACGGCAGTTTAGACAA
The DNA here is from genome assembly GCA_037043455.1 of Cyrtodaria siliqua. Taxonomy (NCBI): domain Eukaryota; kingdom Metazoa; phylum Mollusca; class Bivalvia; order Adapedonta; family Hiatellidae; genus Cyrtodaria; species Cyrtodaria siliqua. The sequence continues at coordinate 115,856 of JAWPHD010007391.1, forward strand.
TTATACTATGTGGACTTGCTATGAAGTTTGTGAAGCACTCATCTTCCTATTAGATAATATTTTCGTCAGGTATGAAACCACCGTTTATAGACAAATTGTTGGTATCCCTATGGGTACGAACTGTGCACCACTTGTCGCAGATTTGTTCTTATTTTGCTATGAAAAGGATTTCATGTTGGGTTTTTCACAAGATACCCAGGCAGATGTTATTGAAGCCTTTAATGACACCTCTCGGTATCTGGATGACATATTGAACATTGACAACCCTTTCTTTCCAACTATGGTTAATTATATTTATCCTAAAGAACTTCAGCTTAACAAAGCTAATATATCTGATAATGACGCTTCTTTTCTTGATTTAGATCTCTCGATTGAAAATGGTAAAATAATTAGCAAAATCTACGACAAGAGAGATGATTTTAATTTTGACATTGTTAATTATCCCCACTTGGATGGGGATGTTCCCCGAGCAACTTCTTATGGGGTGTATGTGTCTCAACTTATTCGTTTTTCTAGAGCTTGTACTCGAGTTGAGGACATTAATATTCGTAATCTTTGTATAACTAAAAGGTTACTCAATCAGGGTTACCGTTACCATAAACTTCGTAAAACCTTTGGAAAATTTTATTATCGTAACCCTGATCTTCTTTCCAAATATAAATGTAATTTAAGGACTCTTCTGCGACAAGGACTATCACAACCTGACATCTATGGTGATGTGATTTATAAACAGCGTAAGATTCTTGGTCATGATCACTTTCATACTATCTTTGTTAAACTTGTTAAAAAGTTTATCAAAAGAGGTTATGACCCTATCATTTTGCAACGTACTGCATGCTTGGTGGTGGACCCTTTTACAGTTCGCCACTATGCTTTCCTCTTTAATTGTACGATGAGCGGACAGACTGAGGACCCTATGATGACGCCTACCTAAAGCCCATTGGGACGTGGCGTTTGATGTTTGTCTATGATCTTTCTTGTCGTACCCTTAATGGTTTATTCTCTTACTGCTCTGGCTTCTGCCAAGTTATTGAGTACCTTCATTGTGGCTTTCTAGTTTTTTTTTGTATTATATTTACACGAGCATATTTGTGGTTTACTTATATTGCCTATTGATGCTGCCTTGTTGGTTAGAGATTAGATGATGTCGGGGATTTCTTTATTTACACTGTCCTGTTTTAATGGGATGACAGTAGGGTAAGTGTGAGGTTTGGTGCACCCTAGAACCGGTTTAAACCCCAGTGGCCTACTATGCCACTGACCGTTCGAGGCGGTAGCCCTATTGTCAACCCTTTTGTGTTTGTGATGTCGTTTGCATTTATTATTGTTTTCGCCTTCTTGTTTGTCTGTTTGCGTGTTTGTTTCTGTGTTTTGTGGTTGACTGTCCTCATTGAATGCTACTTTCCCTGTCCGATCTTTTTATATTTCTTTTCATGGCACAATAGTGTTGTTTGTGCCGTGTGGCGACCGTAAAAAGTCTCCCCGTACATCCAATCAATATTGTTATGTTTACATCCTACAGGGATTGTATGACATTCATTGATCCAGTTTTTCCTTAAACACGTGTGTTTCATATACCGCGTTGAAGGTTTTGTGCTTATCGACATTTTGGCCCATTTTATTACGGTTTCCTTAACTTTCCTCATTATCTTGTATTAGACACTGATGTCGAGTTTTGGACCTTTTTTAACAGTCAGTAAGTTTACTAATATTATTTCTTATGGATCTTTGTTACGATTCTATTTCGTATCTCTAATAAATACTAATTGGCCCTTATTTCGCTTTTCGCAGAATGGTATTACTCTCCAAATTAACAATTATGAGTCTATTAGTTAAAACTTTAAAAATAAATCTTTCACCTCTTCGGTTACACTCTGCGTCATCAATACAAATTCCACAAAATAACTCTTCATTTCTTAGAACTAAACCATATGTACGCCTTACACCTTTAAATCTTCATTCGGCAACCTCGTTTCATGTTCCTTCTAATAATATTACTAAGATTTTTAATAGTGGCTCAAAAGTTTCCGTAACTCCTCTACGATCACCTGTTTTTAGGAAAAAACATATAAAGTCTCCTTTCAGAAATCATTTAGTTCATCCCAGGCGCAGGGTGTTTCCCTCTATTAATAAGTGCAATACTAAGAGGTGCAGTTGTTGCAATTATTTATCTTGCAAGTCCACCATTAAATCAGCTGTTAATGGTAGATTGTTTAATGTATGTCTAGCTTCAAATGTTGATTGACGTACTTCTCAAGTCATTTATGTTCTGACTTGAAATGCACCAGGTTGCGGTATACAATATGTTGGACAAACAGGTCGATCCTTAAAAGTTCGATTTCGTGAACACAAATATAATGCAAGTAATCCTAAAAAGTTAAAAACTTACTTGTACCAACACTTTCGTCAGTCAGGTCATAATTTTAAAAACGTAACTGTTCAACCGGTTCAATATATATTTTTTGATAATGATGCTACTAAAAGCTTTAAAATAAAAGCTAGACATATTGCAGAACTTAAGTGGATGAAAAACTTACAGACACCTTATCCACTCGGCCTTAATGACAATATTTATCAAGAAGGAAATATTTCTAAAGATCCTAATATTGACATTTTTTCTATATTTACTATCCGAAAGCGTAAATCTAGGTCTCATGGTCTTAGGCGTAATGGTAACATCAAACGTAAATCGCGTGTAATTATTTCTGTCGCTGATTTACATACCATTTTTAAACAGTCTGGAAAGCACTCTATGCTTTCACGGCTTACCTCTTTGTCCATTTCATCACTAAAGTTGATCGACGAGGAAGCCGACAAATTTTCATTCGTACCGATCCCTTGTACAACACTGCTTCCATAGTTCAAAGCTATACACAACATGTTCTCCGACCCCATATTGACAAGGAGTCTGATCACGTCAGGCTTTTTCTAAAACTACTATATATTAATAAAGGTATTGATTTCATTGACATGCCTAGTATTTTTCGAGATACTCATGTAGTTGATACTATCCCAAAATATTTCAAAAATTCCGAAAGTCCTGTAATTTGTTATAAGTATAAAAAGCCTATTAGAAATATTATTTTCAACTACAACAAAATAGTTTCTGACCTTGATATAGTACATAATACTCCTAAGGAATGTGAATGCAACACATCAAAATTTTGCTATGCTCCAGCAGGTCATGTCATCACTGGTAATTCTGATATTATTGATAAACGTATTCGGCAATTGTTTTCGAAAGGTCCTAAATATAGATTACCTTCAACTATTGATTTTAATGCCTGTCGTGCCCAGATCGCCCACTCCATTGAAGATTTTAGTATCAAATGGTGTCGTAGAGAACATGCGGACCCAAACTCACTTTCTACTTGGAAAAAGTCAATTCTGAAAATTATAGATACACGTAATAACTTTTATAATGCTAACCCCTCTTTACTTCCTCCGAGACCTAGGTTTTCCTTTCGTAATTTAAAATCGGGAATTCAGGAATTTCATAATAAATTTGTTTTAGTTCCTGCAGATAAAGCAGCTAATAATGTAATTATCGTTTGACGCCTACATTACGTCAATGTTTTGTCTCTGGAACTCGGCAGCACCAATTCGTATACTCCAGTTAATTCTACTGAGGATGATGTTGTTTCCGCACATATCACTCGGTGCACTACTTTCCAGGCTGTTGTAAACGATAAGCAAAATAAACTGCATACTATGTACTGGATTCCTAAATTACATAAAAATCCATATAAGGCTCGCTTTATTTCGAATTCTAGTGCCTGCACCACAACAAACATCTTCAAACTTTTAACTTCTTGTCTTACTGCCCTTAAAGATCACGTTAAACTATATTGTGATAAAACTTATGAAAACTCTGGGATTAATTTATTTTGGTCTATAAAAAATTCAGGAGACGTTCTTGATAAAATTTTCAATAAAGGTCAAGTTTTATCAATAACACTTATGACTTCTCTACACTATATACAACCTTACCACATCACCTTATTAAAGACAAGCTAATTTCTCTTATTCAAAAAACATTCGCTAGAGAAAATACTAAATTTTTGGCATGTAATAATATAAAAGCGTTTTTTACTAACGGCAGTTTAGACAATTATACTATGTGGACTTGCTATGAAGTTTGTGAAGCACTCATCTTCCTATTAGATAATATTTTCGTCAGGTATGAAACCACCGTTTGTAGACAAATTGTTGGTATCCCTATGGGTACGAACTGTGCACCACTTGTCGCAGATTTGTTCTTATTTTGCTATGAAAGGGATTTCATGTTGGGTCTTTCACCAGATACCCAGGCAGATGTTATTGAAGCCTTTACTGACACCTCTCGGTATCTTGATAACATATTGAACATTGACAACCCTTTCTTTCCAACTATGGTTAATTATATTTATCCTAAAGAACTTCAGCTTAACAAAGCTAATATATCTGATAATAACGCTTCTTTTCTTGATTTAGATCTCTCGATTGAAAATGGTAAAATAATTAGCAAAATCTACGACAAGAGAGATGATTTTAATTTTGACATTGTTAATTATCCCCACTTGGATGGGGATGTTCCCCGAGCAACTTCTTATGGGGTGTATGTGTCTCAACTTATTCGTTTTTCTAGAGCTTGTACTCGAGTTGAGGACTTTAATATTCGTAATCTTTGTATAACTAAAAGGTTACTCAATCAGGGTTACCGTTACCATAAACTTCGTAAAACCGTTGGAAAATATTATTATCGTAACCCTGATCTTCTTTCCAAATATAAAAGTAATTTAAGGACTCTTCTGCGACAAGGACTATCACAGCCTGACTTCTATGGTGATGTGATTTATAAACTTCGTAAGATTCTTGGTCATGATCACTTTCATACTATCTTTGTTAAACTTGTTAAACAGTTTATCAAAAGAGGTTATGACCCTATCATTTTGCAACGTACTGCATGCTTGGTGGTGGACCCTTTTACAGTTCGCCTCTATGCTTTCCTCTTTAATTGTACGATGACCGGACAGACTGTGGACCCTATGATGACGCCTACCTAAAGCCCATTGGGACGGTGGCGTTTGATGTTTGTCTATGATTTTTCTTGTCGTGCCCTTAATGGTGTATTCTCTTACTGCTCTGGCTTCTGCCAAGTCATTGAGTACCTTCATTGTGGCTTTCTAGGCTATTGTTTTTTTGTATTATATTTACACGAGCATATATGTTTTACTTATATTGCCTTGTTGGTTAGAGATTAGATCATGGCGGGGATTTCTTTATTTACACTGTCCTGTTTAAATGGGATGACAGTAGGGTACTAGTGAGGTTTGGTGCACCCTAGAACCGGTTTAAACCCATAGGGGCCTACTATGCCACTGACCGTTCCAAGGCGGTAGCTCTATTGTCAACCCTTTTGTGTTTGTGATGTCGTTTGCATTTATTATTGCTTGTGCCTTCTTGTTTGTCTGTTTGCGTGTTTGTTTCTGTGTTTTGTGGTTGACTGTCCTCCTTGAATGCTACTTTCCCTGTCAGATCTTTTTATATTTCTTTACCACACAACCTTATCAAAGACAAGCTCATTGCTCTCATTCAAAAAGCTAATTGCTCTCATTCAAAAAACATTTGTTAGGGAAAATACTACAATTTTGGCCTGTTACAATATTAAAGCGTGTTTTACTAACGGCAGTTTGGACAATTACAATATGTGGACTTGCCATGAAGTTTGTGAATCACTTTTTTTCTATTAGATAATATTTTCGTCCGGTATGAAACTACCGTTTATAAACTAATTGTTGGTATCCCTATGGATACGAACTTTGCACCCATTGTCGCAGATTTGTTTTTATATTGCTATGAAAGAATCTTTCACCAGATATCCAGGCAGATGTTATTAAAGCATTTAATGACACCTCTCGGTATCTGGATGACATATTGAACATTGACAACCCTTTCTTTTTTACTATGGTTATTAATATATATCCTAAAGTACTTCAACTTAACAAAGCTAATATTTCTGATACTAACGCTTCTTTTCTCGATTTACATCTCTCTATTGAAAATGGTGAAATAATTAGCAAAATCTAAGACAAGAGAGATGATTTTAATTTTTATATTGTTAATTATCCCCATTTAGATGGGGATGTTCCTCGAGCAACTTCTTAAGGGGTCTATGTGCCTCAACTTATTTGTTTTTCTCGAGCTTGTACTCGAGTTGAGGACTTTAATATTCGTAATCGTTGTATAAATAAAAAGCTACTCCACCAGGGCTACCGTTACCATAAACTTCGTGAAACCTTTGCAAAATGTTATTATTTATTAACGTAACCCTGATCTTCTTTCAAAATAAAGTAAGTAATTTAAGAACTCTTCTGCGACAAGGAGTATCACAATGTACAGTTCGCCACTATGCTTTCCTCTTTAATTGTGTGATGACCGGACAGGCTGCCTAAAGCCCAAAAGGACAGTGACGTTTGATGATTGTCTGCAGTCTTGCCTTGTCGTGCCCTAAATGGTTTATTATCTTGTTGCTCTGGCTTCCGCCAAGTCATTGAATTGAGTACCTTCTTTGTGGCTTTCTAGGCTATTTTGTGTTTATATGTGCACGAGTATCTTTGTGTTTTGCTTATATTGCCTGCTGGTGCTGCCTTGTTGGTTAGAGAATTGTTCATGGCGCCTTGGAACGGTCAGTGGTAAAAAAGGCCGATGTGGGTTCTAGGCTGCAACAAACCTCACTCTTGCCATAGTGTCATCCCAATAAATGGGACATTGTAATAAAGATATCCCCGCCAGGTTATAATCTCAAACAAACAAGGCAGTATTAATAGGCAATATAAGTAAAACACACAAATGATCATGTTATATATATATATATATGATATAAAAAATCCTAGAAAGCCACAAAGTTAGTACTCAATGGCTTGGCAGAGAACAAGAGAACACACCGTTAAGGGTGAGAAAAGTCAAAATTAAAGACAAGCATCAAACGTTACCGTCCTATAAGGATTTAGGTAGACGTCACCATAGGGTCCACAATATGTCTGGTCATCGCACAATCAAACGGGAAAGCATAGTGGCGAAGTTTGTAAATCACACCACCATAGAAAAGAATATGAGAGTGGACCTTTGGAAACGTCCGAACACGATAAATACGAACTATTACAGTCTCGATTTGATTGAGCTGTTCATGAACGATAGTGAAATATGATTGCTACCGTTCACGCCCCCTAGCCCCGGGTAGAGCAGAACTCAATATTAATAAAATCAATAGCACAGAATTTTTAACCATCCCGAAGATGGCATGCCTATGGCGGTGCACATGCTATTTAACTGTCAACATTATATGTCCAGCGGCGTATGGTCCTAATAGAAGTCAGGCTGTGATAGTCCTTTTCGAAGAAGAGTTCTTAAATAACTTTTATATTTTGAGTAGATTAGGGTTACGATAATACAATTTTGCAAGTTTTTTCGAATTTCATGGTAACGGTAGACCTGCTGGAGTAGCTTTTTAGTTATACAAATATTACGAATATTAAAGTCCTCAACACGACTACAAGCTCTATAGAAACATATAATAAATACTGATAAAGGTGATCCTTTAGGAGCAACAAACACAATTAAGAGAATAAAGCAGCAGACTCGGTTTTATTGAGTCTGTTCATGAGAATTAATGAAAGAAGCAACACCTCTCACGCCCACTAGCACCGGCTTAAGCAGTATTCTACTTCAAAGCCACATATATTGGGCTCGCTGGTCCCAAGGGACCAGTAAAAATAACACTACTGATTCGTAGTACGGGGAGACTTTTTACAGCCGCCACACTGCACTAAACGAACGCTAGTGTGAATGTTAATAAATACTGATAAAGGTGATCCTTTGGGAGCAACAGAAACAATTAAGAGAATAAAGCAGCAGACTCGGTTTTATTGAGTCTGTTGAGAAAGTTGAGAAACATAGACCCCATAGGAAGTTGTTCGGGGAACATCCCCATCTAAATAGGGATAATTAACAATTTCAAAATTAAAACGATTTCTCTTGTCATTGATTTTACTAATTATTTCGCCATTTTCAATAGAGAGAATTAAATCAAGAAAAGAAGCGACAGTATCAGAAATGTTAGCTTTGTTGAGTTGAAGTTCCTTGGAATATATATTATTAATTTTATCAAGAACATCTCCTGAAATAATTTTTCTTAAGGTTTAGCACAATATTGTTCAACATCTTTAACGGCAGTAAGACAAGAAGTTTAAATCTTGGAGATGTTTGTGGTGGTACATGCACTAGAATTCGAAATAAAGCGGGCTTTATACGGATTTTTATGTAATTTATGAATCAAGTCCATATATGGCAGTTTGTTTTGCTTTTCGTCTTCTCCAGCCTTGAAAGTAGAGCACCGAGTGATGTGTGTGGAAACAACATCATCCTCAGTAGATTGCACTGAAGTATACGAATTAGTGCTACCGAGTTCCAGAGATAAAACATTGACGTAATGTACTCATCAAACAATAATTAAATTATTAGCTGTTTCATCACAGGAACTAAAACAAATTTATTATGAAATTCTTGAATTCCCGATTTTAAATTCGAAAACGAAAACCTAGGTCTCGGAGGACGTAAGGCGGGGTTAGCATTTTAAAAGTTAATATACGTATCTATAATTTTAAAAATTGATATTTTCCAAGTAGAAAGAGATCTTTAGAAAACAGATGCAGAATAACGTCTATTACCAACATTGCCAGTGATGACATGACCTGCTGGAGCATAGTATAATTTTGATGTATTACACTTACATTCCTTAGGACTGTAAATTACTATATCAAGGTCAGAAACTATTTTGTTGTAGTTGAAAATAATATTTCTCTAATTGGTTTTTATATTTACAAATTACAGAACTTTCCGAATGTTTTAAATATTTAGGAATGTAATCAATTACATGATTATCTCGAAAAATTCTTGACATGCCAATGCGATCAATGCTCTTATTAAGATATAGTGTTTTTAGAAAATGCCTGACGTGATCAGACTCCTTGTCAATGTGGGGTCGGAGCACATGTTGTGTGTAGCTTTGAATTATGGAAGCAGTGTTATTTATACAAGGGATCTGTACAAATCAAATGTGTGTCTGCTTCCTCGTCGATCAACTTAAGTGAGGAAATGGACAAAGAGGCATAGAGTGCTTTCCAAACTGTTTATTAATTAGTATGTAAATCAGCCACTGACATAGTTACACGCGATTTACGTTCGATGTTACCATTACGTCTACGACCTAGAGTACGACCTACGACCTAGAGTTACACTTTCGAATAGAAAATATAGAAAAACTGTCAATATTAGGATCTTTTGCAATATTTCCTTGTTGACAAAAATTGTCATTAAGGCCGAGTGGATATGGCGTCTGCAAGTTTTGTGTTCACTTAAGTTCCGCAATATGTCTAGCTTTTATTTTAAAGCTTTTAGTATCATTATCATAAATTATATATTCAACCCGTTGAACAGTAACGTTAATAAAACAATGCGAGGAACCCACTTGACTTTTGAATAACGTTCGCATTAGAAAACATGGCGGAAACGTCCACATCTGAAGAAGATTCCAAAGTGGTCCCAACCCAAGGTGCAAAGCGTCTTTGAGATATCTATAGCCGTTTGTTGCTGATGCTCGACCAACCTTTTCCATGTGTCAAAACAAATAAGGATAACGTTGTCATTTGTTCACGGGTTTCAGTCAAAAAGTTAAATTTACTCATTGTAGGAACCATTGGTACCTATATTTTATCAACCATTTCTTTTAAAATGTAATTTATACTTGCATTTTTACGAAAATACTGAAACTTATGGGAGAAAAAATGGAAACTGAGTTTTGAATATCGTTTGCCACCAAGACGAGACTATAGTTCATATGTTTTGGACCTGTCCTTCATCTCAGAATTTTTAAAAACAGATAAAGACTTTCTTTTTGACAAAACACATAAATCTGAATCTGTCAGAAAAAGCATGTGTATTTTAACACAAGTGAAGAACAATCAACTGTAGAGTTACAAATTATTTTAGAAAATGCATTCCTCCGGAGCAATTTTAGAGCAAAACCAAGACACTGACAATTCGTAAATCAATTGAATCAGATTAAATATTTACATAAGAAGATGGGCCATTGTACAGCATTCAACTGTTGGGTAAAAGAGTGTGTGTTTTTTTGTTTTTTTCTTTAACAGAATTTTTTTTTCTTCCTATAATCATATGTTACCTGCCTCAACTGTACAATTCATGAATCTTGTCTGTATTAATTTCATTATGCTAAAATATTATTTCATATGAATATTGCATGTAAATGTTAAGATATTGAAAGGTGTGGTAAGAGATGGTCCTCCCCGACCCTTGCTCCACCTACTGACGGAGAGATTAAACGGCTCAAAAAAAAAAGAAAAAAAAAGAAAAAGAATTGACATACTTTAATGGTGGACTTGCAAGATAAATAATTGCAACAACTGTACCTCTTAGCATTGCACTTACTAATAGAGGGAAACACCATGCGTCTTGAATGAACTAAACGATTTATGGAAGGAGATTGTATATGGTATTTCCTCAAAACAGGTGATCCAAGAGGAGTAACTGAAACTTTTGAGAAGTTATTAAAATTCCTGGTAGGATTGTTCGAAGGAACATGAAACGACGTTGCCGAATGAAGATTTAAAGGTGTAAGGCTGTCACAAAATGTCACGGGTAGAGCGTATTGGTCGTACATAGCTCTTGTAAGTTGTCCGTTACATTCTAATCTATTGTTCGAGTTGAAACAAATTCATGATATATTCATGTAACACGTAAAAGCGTGCACATTTTAAGTGGTCGCTTGAGAGGCCGTGTAATAAGTTTAGTTTTGTGCTAATGCATGTAAACGTATAGGTCTATCTTCCTTAAACGGCAAAATTGTATAAGGGGCCTCTCGTGTAGATTCAATACTGCAGATTTAGCCACGTTTGTCACGGACTGAACGGGGGAAATAATGGTTTGGGCGTAATGTTTGCTATAAAACCCATTGTCTTCTAGTTCTTGCCGGGATTGATCGATAGTTACTTTGTTTGTTGGAAGAGGTTGGACGGCAAAATTCACAGGCAACTTGTGGTTAGTATTTATTTTATTAAAACTTTTATCGTACATTTGTATTCAGTGGGCGGCGCCATCTTGGTTGGCGGTTACGACATCCGGTTAGCATTGATGTTTCTCAAACATTAACTTTAGACTAGCATATGATTTTGAAGTTACTTTATTAGATGTAATTATTGTAATTGATCATTAATTATAGAACAATATTAATTTGATAACAGTGGATAATAGGTGCATTAGTTAACGTTGGCGTATAACTCAGTGATTGTAATATACGATTGTTAACATTAGTTAACAATGAGATGAGTGACTAGGATAAATGTTCGACGCGTATGCATAGCGTTGTATAATGTGGTCATTAGTTGACATGCGTGCATGCATAACTTTCAGTGTAATATACGAGTGATTTGATAATGTTTATATTACATGTATTAGGGGCATTGATTAACAGCGACGTACATGGCGTATACATGGCGTTGTAGAATATGTATACATTGCTACTCATCATTAGTACAGCTTACATATATTTATGGAATAATGATTTGTTTGGGTAATGATAATTATGCAAGATTGTTATGTTTGTCAACAGACATCTAAAACGTATGTATAATTACAGCCTAAGCCATCCAGGGTTGGAGTAAGCCATCCAGGGTTGGAAATAAGCCATCCAGGTTGGGATATTTCGGAGTGGAGCTAAGCGTCCACGGATAACGTAACGAGCGGTGGAGACGGTCCCCGTACCTGCACAGCATGGCCAGGTTTTATTAGCGACAACCCCCGGGACACAAGGTGGGCCCGTTATCAGTCCTCACTGGAGGAACATCACCCACAATCTCAGTGGAGGTTAACCATCATTACATCGCATCATCAACCCTTACAGAAGGCATTTGATGACAATCACCCATTGGATTCGCGCATCATCATCTTCATGAGCTCTCGCGCATCACACTTATCGCGCTAGATCATAAATCAACTCTGTTATAACTTTAACAACACTTTAGTGTCTTATACATTCAGTATTTATAACAATACTAAGAACGTCTTAAACGTTCATGAGAACATTCTTTTCATAGTTCATTTGTGTATTCGCTTGTTTTTTTTAGATATTTGTATATATATTAAACATATTTTAAAAGTTGCATTAAACTTAAGTAAATGCATTCACCGTCATTGATTCTTTCCTGAGTTAGCCCCAACCACTAGGGTCATCCTGTGACAAAAGCGTACACATGGTTTAGTACAACATCAACCTTAAAACACTTCTGCGACTAGGCATATCACAACCCTCATTTTATGGAGATGTGGTCTATAAACTTCGAAAGTTAAAGGGGTCTGACGGGTTTCCTTACCGCTTTACAAATTTAATCAGGAAGTTCGTCAGAAAAGGATATAACCCTTTGGTTTTACAGCGCACTGCATGTTTATTGATTGACCCCTCTACAGTCAGTCATTACGCTTCACTTTTTACTTGTGCGATGACTGGACTACCTCTTGGGACTCTATGATTGTACCTACTGAAACCCCAACTAAGGGAGGTGGGTACATGAGCTTTCGTCCCTCGAGTTTTCTGGTCGTACCCTAGATAGGTTTTCTCTTTAGCTGCAACTACTATGGTTGTTCAGTACGATTCTGGATACATCCTGAGATGTTTATTATTTTGTATGTGTTTCTTTAGTTAGTTTCTCTGGATGTGGACGTTATTGTTATATAATTCCTTTTGATGGGATGTAGTTTTGTTTACACTGTATTGTCTATTTTGGCGCTAAAGACAGGATAATAGCGAGGATTGTGCGCATATAAAATCGATTCAAGCTAACCAGTAGGCCTTATTGCCTACTGACCGTTCCAAGTCGATAACCCTGTCTTCATCACCCTTTCTGTTGTTTTTGTCTCTTTCATTGTATTATCAAGTCCTTGTTTGCAGTACAGTGCGGATCTACGATGCCATTGCGTTCGGACGCTGTAGTTTCTATAGGACAATATATCACTTTTTTTTTTTAGTTCTAAGGAATGAAGAGTTATTTTGTGGAATTTGTATTGATGACGCAGAGTGTAACCGAAGAGGTGAAGAAATTATTTTGTTTTTACTAGAAGACTCGTATAATTATGTAATTTCGAAAGTAATACCATTTTGTGAAAAGCGAAATAAGGATCAATTAGTAGTTATTAGTGACTCGTATCAAAGATCCATAAGAAATAATATCTGTAAACTTACGAACGGTTAAAAGAGGTTCAATAGGAAAACCCTATTAAAATGGGGAAAAAAGGGGGATGAGCACACAATCTTCAACACGGTATAAGAAGCACGTGTGTTTAAGGTAAAAATAGATCAATGAATGTCATACAATCCATGTGGGATGAAAATAACGTTAAATATTTATCATTATTTGAAATTTTGTAAAATGCATGTTAGTAACGTTAAATTTGGTTTAATTTGTCGCATTATTTGTAGCGCGAACGCATTACAGGCGTGTAACGATTTCTCTTACAAATTGCCGACGTACACACTGTTACACGGTAAATTAACAACATTAACGTGACACTATCACGTCATAAGTGTGTTATGTGATAAATAGAATCTTACATTCGTGACTGTGTATTATTGACTTTAATACACTCGTTGGATAAGAAGATAGGATACTCGGCAGAGCCTCGTATCCTATCATTTTATCCAACTCGTTTATTAAAATCAATAATACACAGTCACGAATGTAAGATCCTCTATGTATATGTGACAACAAACACGTA